>MNCI01035130.1:175293-185710 GCA_015680685.1 Gnetum montanum
ATCATCATAGCCATGATCCTAGTTCCTATAATGCCCTCTACCTCACATTCATTTGTGGTGATGGGCCTCTCTTGAATTCTCATTCCTTGGATCATGACTTGCCCAACAATCCCTATGATCATCTTAGTCTCATTGGTCACCTCCATCATGATCGCACCTCCTACTATTGCATTTAGAGCTAGAAGATGATGACCAAGGTGAAGAGAAAGGAAAACTAGCATCATTACGGTGCCTAACATGCCCTCTTCAGTAGTCATGTCCATGATCATGATCATGTTGCTTACCTACATCCCTACCATGACTCCCCTCCTTAGATCTCCTTTTGTCATAGGATCCATTCTTGTCAAAACTAGGATTATGTATCTTGGACTATAAGTCTTGCTTTTGACATTCTTCACTGAAGTAAAAGAGAGGAGTCTCTTTATATGGAAAACCATCAAAGAAGGGTTCTGCACCATCTTTTTGGTACTTCAATGATGAAGAATCATTGCACCACTTCCCCTTCACAAATTCATAATGCTGCTCTAGCTATTGATCCCTCAAGTATTGTGCATTAGTGGCATGATGATCCTTGGTCTCACTATCCTACATAACATATTTAGCATGAAGCCCTTAGATTCCCAACCACATAAGAGTTTGATGGAGAGTGATAAGAATGAATTGATCAAGAAACAACACAATGTTGCCCTCCATGTCTCACCACTATAACAGTTCATCTCAATGTAGGACAAAGATGAAATTGGATACATACTCATTAATATGAGCATATACTATTCTGTATTGCTAGGGTACATGCTAATTTTCTTCATTAGACTTGGGCAGAGAACCACTCCTGTAAGAAGAATACATCTTGTATTAGAAGACAAAAAATGTAGTGTGCTTCTATAGAATTATTATAGTTATTTTAATGTCTGATATGACTTTAGGGTTCATTTCAACAATGTTAAATAATTTTTGACTAAATCTTAGATAGTGTAGATAACAAACTAAAGGTCCCCAACAATGGCATCAATGATGAGTGGTGATTATATCCTACACCCAACCATATGAATTACAAGCATTCACATGTAATTTGGTGAAATTCCACAAACCTTAATTTCCTATGTATGCAAGTTCTAGGAAGTAAAATCTAACTGTGACAATCATTGTCTTTCCAACTACACTTGTGAAGCTTAGTTGTATGGTTAAGTGTAATTGGGGTACATGATTGTTATTATTTTATATTTTATTTTCCTATGATCAATAACAAGTTAAAACTCAATTTATTAACCATCTTAACTAATCTAATTTATAATTAATAATTAACTATCCTAACATTAGCATCTAGTCCCACTTTTCATACACATCCTAAATGCATACAACAATGTTGGGTTACCAAGTGTTGCACGTTATTCTCAAAGTGGTCATACTTATGTATTTAATCTATTTAGCTTAGTTAGTTAATTAATTAAATTCTTACTTATCTTAATTAATGAAAATAGGAAATGTATAACTAAATCATTAATTTATTCTAAGTGCTACAAGGTTTGATTAAAAGGCTCACCTTTATTGCTATTCACACTGGTGTGCTTAGGTACATCAGTGCTCAAATGAAAATTTGTACACTTTTTGACTCTTACTTTGGGCACTCAAAAAAAATATTCTAACTCTCAAATGATAAAACTATGAGAGTTACACTACAACTATAGAAAGACATTTCATAAACATGATAGGTGAGCATGTATTTATAGGTTAAAATAGATGCTACGTTGATGGGGCCATGTCAACACATCAAATCATGCATTGACAGGGCCTAGTCAACATAGCCAATCCATGATTCATCAGTTTTCTTACCATAGTTTTTTAAGCATTAAAGATGATGATCTTTTTTGCAATGAAGTCTTTTCTTTTTCAGTTTTCTTCTTCTAATAATTATTTTATGGATGAATCATCTTCATCTTTATCTTAGTTTCCTAAAATAAGTTTGGAATGATTTTCTTAATATTTATGCCATAAAACATGTGATTTAAAATTTACTACATCTCTAATTTTTTGTTTCAATCACGAACCAAGGAAATCTTAACTCAAGACTCTAAAATAGTATATTAAAATATCTCAACAAAATGATAGGTTATATATAGGACTATACAAAATAAGATGAAAACTTTCTTGCATATGCAAATGTTGATTGGGTAGGAGACAATGATATTAGAAAATCATTTTTATGTGTAATTATCTTTCATGGAGAAATATCATCTATTAGAAATATGAAAAATAATTCTTATTTAGGCTTTGAACATGCAAATTAGAATTTATTATCATGCTTGAATTCATCCAACATATTCTCTAGGTTAAGAAAGTAATGATATATATTGGATTTCTTGTTGAGTTACACATCAATCTCTCATGTAATAATAGATTACACATATAGCTCTTCTAGTTTCATGTTCTTTAAAAAAAATTACACATTAATATAAATTATTTCCTCATAATGAAAGAATTAAAAAGGGAAATATTAAACCCATTCATTTAGAGTTAAATAATTAAATGATTAATTTATTAATGAATTCAATTTTGTATTATAGTAATGAGCATCACTATAATAGTATAGACATTATAAAGATATCAAAGAGAAAGAAATAAGAACAAACAACTTACATTCCATCATAATAGAGGATTTCATAATAATGGTATATAATCGAAGTGATGTTTTAGCATGCTTTGAAGTAAATGAACTAAATTTATGTATGCATTTTACCTTTGTTGTTATAAAAAAGAAATTATTTTTATTTTAAGAATTAATGGATATGTGTACTTTAATTTGACTCCTACTCATCCATATTTTTCAAAATTTATTTATTTTTATCAATGAGAAATATCTTTTTATTATCATATGGTATGATCCTAATTACCTCCCATAAATACCAACTTAACACCAACTTAACACCACAATCAAACCTTAAGGAGTTACGCAAGTTACTAGGTAGGCTACAATTCATATGTAGGTTTATCGCGAGGTTGACTAACAAGTTGTAGCCAATGCAACATTTGCTCAAAAAGGGGATTAAATTTGAGTGGATAGCTCAATGCCAAGAGGCATTTGACAACCTAAAAAGGTAGTTGGCTCAACTTCCAACAGTCTACCCTCTACAAGAAGATAAACCTTTCTACATTTACCTTGCAACCTCAGACATGTCCATTGCTTCTTTACTTTGCCAAAAATGAAATGACAACTCCAAGGTTCCTATTTATTACTTAAGCCATTCACTAGTAGCCCACAAGGTGAAATATAATGATGTGGAGAAGAATTGTCTCACCTTAGTTTTTTCACTTAAAAATTGGAGACATTACCTTTTCCATAGTGAAGTCAATGTCATTTGCAAAAGCAATGTACTTACAATGAACATATATGAAAGTAGTAGAATAGCAAGGTGGAAGGCAATAACCATGGAGTTTGACCTGCACTATGTAGTGCAGGCATCTACAAAGGGTCAAGCAATAGTTGCACAACTCATGGCTTTGCCTATAGATGATCAAGTAATGATAGATCTGGAATTCCTGAATGAGCATGTCAATAGTATAAGCCAAGAACCTACAAACTTTGAGGCTATCTTACACTTTGACAAAGCCTCAACCACACCAGGTGGTAGTGTACAAACAACATGGTGGAGTATGAAGGTCTCCTACGAGGCATCTTAGTAGCTCAAGAGTTAGGAATCTAGGATGTAGCAATCCAAGGTGATTCACAACTAATTATTAACCAAGTCATAGAGGTTTATGCTTGTAAGGCATAACATGTACAACCTTACTGTGATTTGGCAAAGCACTTGCTTAAACAATTTAGAACCATAGGTCATGGAAATCTAATGCATATTCCACCCACTGAACTGCATACTATGCAAATTATATGGCCATTCCAATTTTGGGGATTGGACATCATAAGGATAATAACACCTGAGTCTTCCATAAGACATAGCTTCATTATTACTAGCATTGAATATTTTACAAAGTTGGTTGAAGCCATTCCCCTTAGGAAGACAACATCACAACATGTTTGCAAGTTCATTCTTAACAACATAGTGATCCGATTTGGTCTCCCCATGACTATAGTCATAGATAATGGACCACAATTTAGTAGTGTAGAAAAAAAGCCTTCTGTGAAAACCTTGGCATTAAGCATTCCTTCTCATCACCATACTACTTGCAAGCGAATGATCAAGTGGAGGCTACAAACAAAGTCATTGTCAATCTTCAAAAGTGGATGCTTAACAATAGCAAGTGGTGATGGCATGAACAACTAGTCCATGCACTATGGGCCTACCACATGACATGCAGGACAGCAATAGGTAAAATCCCATATAGTCTTGTGTACGAATCTGAAGCAATATTGCCTCTTAAATTGTAGGTCCCGTCGCTTTGCATGATCCTTTCAAGCTTCATTGATGAGGCTCGAAACAATGTGTTGAGAACCATCAACCTTGACTCTATAGAGGAGGAATGCATGTAAACACTTGATCACATTTAGTGGTACCAAGAAAAGAAATGGTAAAAGCACCATCACAATCAGCATCACCACCCAATCAAGAAGGGGGACCTAGTCCTCAAGGTTGTCCACGAGTCCATGGACAAATTCTCAGCCAACTAGGAAGGGCCTTTCTTGGTCACTAAGGTGTATGATAATGGAGCCTTCAAGCTCATTGATCTAAACAACAATGAGTTTGCCAATTCTATAAATGACTCATACCTAAATTCGTACTACACTTGATATGAAGTATCGCGCCAACAAGAAAAGCAAGGTAAGAAAATATTTGTTATGACATTCAACTAGCATAGATATTCGCTATGATGTTAAACTAGCACAGACATCCACTATGACATTAAACTGGCATAAATATCTACTACGACATTAAACTAGCATAGCATGTCATTTGGCTATGACACTAAACTAGCACCCATAGCATGGTTTGCTATGACCCTAAATTGGCCATCCACCATTCGCTATGATGTTAAACTAGAAAAATGGTCTACTAGGACCTTAAACTAGCACATCACGATCCACCCAAACCTTAAACTAGGATCACGGGCTGCTAGGATTTTAAACTAGCACATCACGATCCACCCAAACCTTAAACTGGGTTTAGAGTTCAACATCTACAGTTCAACACACATAGTTCTATGGACAAGTGAGTGAGAATACTTCCAATCTTTCATCACCTACCCACACCTCTTAGGTTGGATGGGATGGGATGTTGCAGTTCTAGAATGAAGTTCATGTCTTCACCGAAAAATCCTTTGGGACATTTGTAGCTTCACCATCCTTAGTATCTTGTTGATCTTTTGAAGCTATCATTTGGTAGATTGCTGACCTTTTAGAGCTACCATCACTACTGCCAATCATTTTGGTCATAGCTCTCACCATCAACAGCACTCATTGGAGTCCTAGTAGTATTGTGGCCCATCCATAGCACTACCATCCTTTAGCCCTCGCCATTGTCAGAGTTTCGAAGAGCATTTGGTAGCATGACTCCTTGCCCTATAGCTAAGTTTCATCGCTCCTACATTTGGTGAGAACTCCTATGCACTTGCATTGCCATCACCTCTATCCACTTGGGTGCCCACTTTTGGTGTGGCTGTTGGAGCTTTTCCAGCCTACCACTACTGATGCCTGCACTAGCCTTCTTGCTTTAGACATTGCACGTAATTGACGTAGCACTTGTAGCCCTTACAATGTCTTTGGCAAACAAGACTTTGCCCTCATCTCATGTGGTGGTTATTTTTTCTTATTTTCTCTATGTTGTGTTTATAGGATGAAGCCTGGGTGGTTTCGTTCAAAGGTGTGTTTCATCATGGTGGCAAGGTACCGCATTACTTTGATGTGTCTGCTTTAGCTTACCCAGCTGTTTAAGAGTGCACATTCTCTCTACCATCCCTACCTAGCCAAAAGTAACTTCTACCTCCTAATCTTACAATCTCCCACACCCCTTGCAAGCTTCCACCAATGCACATGAAACCTTTTTTGTAGTTAGCCGCTGAACCCATGATGGGCATACTACAACTCATCCCATGTGGAGCCTTTGTGCACTAATCAAAGCACCAAATAGATGTAACACAACTCTTCTCGGGGAGGAGACACATGTCCTACAAATGCAATGCAGTTGCCTCTAAGAAAATGTTGGCACAAAGTTTACCCAGCAATACAAAAGAAAGAAAAAGTGAAAATAAAAGAAAATAAAAGACAAAAAATTAAAAAAAAAAGAGAGAGAAAAGAAGAACAAAAGTAAAAAAAAATGGGACAAGCCAAGCACCTAGGCCAAATGGCACGATTGCCATCTTGCAACAAGCTTGGCCTTGGATCACCCATCTCACAAGCACTCTAATAAGAGGTCGAAATCCAAAGAATAGGCCACCTCTGCATGGTAACTCCCTCACAAGCACTCCAATGAGAGATCATGCTTTGGCAATAAGCCATTATGATGTTGCATCCTATAGTTATCCTCTCTATCCATTGTTCCTTGATCCATCTCCTTAAACTATTCCCTATCACATCTCATTCCTTTGGCACTCTCAAGCATAACGAAGTGTCATCCAAGCGAGCACTAACGAACGGTGTTGGTTTCATATTCATTGTGGTGTTTTGTATTATTTATTGATGTCTCTAAGGTTAATCCTCCAGATGTCAACAAAGAGGGGCTAATGAAACACCACCAATTTCTGGCTCCTATAGTGTAATGGCAAATTTGTCTAAGTGTCAAAATTTGGGAAAAATTTTTCTAAGTCTGGTGTCATGGTATGCAACGTAGATAGTGTAGCACCCTTGAAGTCTTGATTTTTGCAAAATTTTTCCAAGTTTACTTGCTACACTCCTTAGCACAACCAATGTGGCACATAGTTCCATGACTAGTCTACACAAGTGTCAAGCTAGAAGCAGTCAAGGGTCACTTAGGATGGACTAAAGAGTTCAGAAAATTTTCTATCTCTTATATTGTCAAGCTTGCTATGCTCTTTAGCTTGCCTAGCTTGACACATGTCCTAGTCGTTAGTTCACCCAAGTACTAGGCTAGAGTCTATTAGAAAGTGCTCAAGATGGAATGAATAGTTTGGCAAATTTTCCATCTTGTGGGTAGTCAAGCTCTACTACACTGCATAGCATAGCAAGCTTGACATAGGTTCTAGGGCCAAATTTTTTCTTAGTGTTGGACAAGGATCTGTCAAGCTATCTTGACAAGGGAGATGCATTCAGTGACTTTTTTGACTCCTGAGGCTGCTTGTCCTACTACACCCTAGAGTGTGGTTAGCGTGCCATGGAGAAACATTGCAAGTTTCATTAGAATTTGACAAAGTACTAGTGCTATTCTTTGCTACACTATGCAGCGTAGACAACGTGATGAGTGTAGCAAGCTAAAATCTATAAAAAATTTACTAAGTGTTCATGCTATGCTCTGCTATGCAATGTAATGTAGCAAGCTTGACACATGAAAAATGCCTCCAAAAGCCTCCAGAGGCTCCTAGAACTCAACATCAACTTTCCTTTTCATTCCAACATCCCTCTAGTAGCTAAGATTAGCAATTCTCCTTGCTTTTGCACCCCCCATTGATTCCCAAAATTGTCCCTATGCTTGACCCTACTCAGAAGAGGGGGAAGATGTAGTCCTAGAGCACAGACTCCAAGTTGCATTTGTTTTGTCACTATTTGTAGGTACATGCAATCTAGGCAGTGTGGTCATAGTTTGACAATCTCTGAGTTCCCGTTCCTATCCTGCAAAGCATAACACTTTGAGCATAAGTTGTTAGCATGACCTATCCATGCATGTGCCATGTGGCACCTAGGCCACGTGGCATCTAGTTTACATCTCACGTCAACCCTAACCCTATAAATACCCCAATATTCAACATTTTAGGGGTTGGTGAATCATTTGAGCATTGAGCACTTCTAGCATCTTCACCACTCCTACACGTGAGCACCCGAGATTGATACTTTGGCAAGTACTACAATGTAGTCTTCCTTGCACCTACATAGTGTGACAACCACCAACCTAGGAGGTTTAGCCTCCCTTGCAACTACTAACACCATGTCTATGATGTCCCAGAGACTATGATCACGCTACTATGTTGGCGCTGTGCTTGTCTGATGTTCTCTACTAGTTTCACACTATTCAATTGAAAGTTACGCTCCCCAATCTTGGGGTAGTGCATTTTTCCACCTTCAAACTTTTATTCTATTTTCTTAGCATTTGTTTCAAATTTTTTAGCATTTACTCTTGCATTTTCTGCTACTGTGGATATGTGTTTGCATATTCATGTTACATTACATTCTTGCTTGTTGTCCTAGCTTTCCACACGTAACTCATTAAAATCCTTCTTTCTACAAATGGTTATTGTTACACCACGTAAGTCCCTGTCTAATCAACCAAACTATTTACAGCACCTCATTTCTATTTCCCTGGCATAGACTTCACGTGGATTCAGGGTTAGGTTGTACACCCATGGACCTCTCGATGTTGTAGCCACCGACATTTTTGGACGTCACCAAATTGACTTTGACTAAGAGGACTAGATGTAGCTTTCAGAGGCTAAGATCCTCTGATGCTTGGAGGAAGGCCTTGAAAAGTTACCTTTAGAAGACATTGATGTAGGACTCTCTTAGGTTAGTTTTTTGTTTACTTTTTTGCATGTTTTGGTGTTAGTTTGTATATTATAGGTCTGCATTACTAAATGCTTATTTTGTTGTGGTTGTGATAGTAGGTACTAGGAGATGCTGTAGGGCCCAAGAATGTGATGGAATAAGAAGGACCTTCACCACCACCTACTACCACTAGTTGAGCATGTCCTGATGTATCCCTACAGTAAAATCTCATTTAAAATAGAAAAAGCTTTTACTCTTTTTAAAAAAGAAAAATTAAGAATTAGTTTTACATGTTCACAAAAGAAAAACATAAGTTATACATCTCAACGACTTCCATTTCCAACTGGGTGATGTACAAAAATCATGATTTTGCCTTGTTCACACAACCATAGCCAAAAAAATTCATCAAAAATTTGTTTGTACTCTGATTTTAGTGATTTTTCCATAAAAAGAATTCTGAAATTATGAACCTTACAGTCATTGCTTTTAAAACCAAAAACGTATAGCCATGTATCCCTAAAACATGAAAGAATTTAGCCATAACTATAGCCATCAATATTTACCCCTTTTCACATAGGATTGGTAAAAAATGTACCAAAATTTTGTTTGAGCTCTAAATAGAGTGATTCCACCACCATTTTAAAGCTTAAATTGAGTCCTACACATCCATGCTTAGAAAGCATCCAAAAACCTTTTCTATTAATGAAGAAAAAATTCATCAATTGGGACAATAATCTGAAAAATGCACAACCATCTTTATTACACATGCGTAGTAAAACATTCATAGAAAATTAATTTTAAGTTGCATTAGAGTTATTCTACCTACATTGGAAAGATAAAGCCAAAGCCTACTCAAAAATAACCAAAAAATAGCCATAACCTTTGCTTTTTGTTTATAAAAAATTCACACAATTATTATGAAATTAGAAAAGTGATAAACAACCTAACTACACAATGTTAGGAGAACAGTCACAATGTCTTCGTTTTAAGGCCAAATTAAACAAGACAATAGCCATCATAAAGCTGAAACAAAGGGCTACAAGTCCAGAACCTTTAATATTATGGATATGTAGCCATTCTAGCAAGAAAAAGTACATAACATTACTTGATTTTTCATGTTAAAATTTTTTAGATTGTGGGCCCCACCCTACACCTTCATTCTTAACTAAAACTTGCATCAATGTTGAGATTTTTGCCAATTTTGACTCTTAAAATCATATGGAAACCTTAATCCCATGAATCCACACTAGGAATACCATGCCTAGCATGGAAACATGTCTATTATTTTACGAAATTTTTGGAATTACAAATATTTTGCTATTTTCAACACTAGCTTCCTAAAAGTGGGTAAGACATGAGCAAGCCGGGACACCATGGGTTTCCATGCTAGGGGAGTAGTGCCCAGTGTGGAAGAAGGAGGGGTAACATCCACTATTACTTCCCAACACCCATCTAGCATAAGTTTCATTCAAAATGGATCCCACGTGACCTAGAACCCCTCGAAACATCTCTGGTAGCCTTGGAATCCCACCAGGCCTAGTCAAAATTTGTCAAAATTTGGGATTTGGTATTTTCCACACTAGGAAAGGCTTCTTCCATGTTGAGCCTCTCATCCTTATCATGGATATATGGGGAATCCAAAAATGATCTAAATTAAATGCCTAATGACCATTTCTTAAACTCTGGTGACTCCTAGAGCCTATTAGAACCTTTGGAAATTCCAAATATCCCAAAAAGTATTTAAATATGGCACATAATTTCCATCCCCCTCTCATCCACACTAGGGTCACCATGCACAACATGGAAGAAAAGGGG
>MNCI01035130.1:185840-386473 GCA_015680685.1 Gnetum montanum
GGGGGGGGGGGGGGGGGGGGGGGGGGCGGGGGAAGCCTCCAAATTATCAAATCATGACACACAACATAGATTGTCGAGACCAATAACTACAAAGGTTGACATAAATGGTTGATTGGTTATTGATTTTTCCTATATCTATCTTTCTTCACTAAGGGAGACTATATTCATGTTGAGTCTTCCACCCTCAGTGTGGAAAAAAGAGGGAAGCCTAAAAACCCCCCTCACAGCCTCAAAAATAACAAGATCTTGACATTAGGCACTAATGTCCAACACTAGCAACCTTGTGAACACTCATGCATATCCAAATTAATCATAAAATGCTTTAAAAAACCCTTTAACCAAATTTTCCATGTTGAACATGGAAGCCCTAGCATGGAAAAAGGTAGGTAGGCCAAAGAATTTCCTAATGATCCTTGAGACAACCAAATTTTGACATCAAATGTTAGCAGTTGATACTAGCAACCTTAAAAGCTAGCATGCATAACTAAAAGTGATCATAAGGGCCAAAAAGGTTTTCCTCCAATTTCCACACTGAGCATGGAAGCCCTAGCATGGAAAAATGTAGTGAATCCCAAAAAACCACTAATCAACCTTCAAAACAACAAAAGTTTTGACACTAGGTAATAACCATCGTCACTAGCAACCTTAGGGACCTACATGCATAATCAAAAATGATGCAAAAGGATAAAAATATATTTTCCCCAAGTTTTCCACACTGAGCATACTATCCCTAGGGTGGAAACAAAGGGAAAAGCTCAAAAACCTATAAACTAACTAGTTTTGAGTCCAAACCCTAGTCTTCAACCCCGATAGCCCCAAAGGTTGAAATGCATGGTCAATTGAAGTTCAAACTAGGCTAAATCTAAGTATTACGGTGTCTCCATGCTAGGAATTCCTCCTCCATGCTACTTAGCATGGAAATTAATGGGAAGACTTATTTTGGATTCTACCTCATAACAATATTAACTGAACTTTCATGCGCTCCCTGCTAACATTGTTTGGATTCTTTAAACATCAAGAACCTAATGTCAAAATCTCAAAACATGATTTCCCCTCGTTTTCCATGATAATCATTATAGTCCTAATGTGAAAAAATGGGAGAATCCCAAAAAATTTTACAAATACAAAAAATTGGCAAAACTTAACATGAAACCCTACACCTCAACCTTAATAGTTGTAGAGGCTAACATACACTATTGATTGAGGTTAGAATTGTTCTAGATCTGATATGCATAGTTCTTCCACACTGAGGATCCCTTTTCCATGCTAAGGATAGTATCCCTAGCATGGAAACTAAAGGGGAAAATTGTTTGGAACTCCTAAACACCTTAGAATGACATTAAATGACCTTTCATGCACTCTAGAACCTTGGTAGTAGCCATTGGAGTCCTTAAACTTCATAAGATTGGTCAATGGCCAAAAAGTAATTTCCCTTATTTTTCCATGATATTCTCTCTATTCCTAGTTTGGAAAAAGTGAGAGAAGTGAAAAAAACCACTGGGATGGCCAAAACTACTAAATTTTGACATAGATTCATAGCCTTTAATCATGGCAACTCTAGAAGGTAACATGCATGGTCAATTGTGATTTGAATCAATCTAGATCTAAGATTCTTTCTTCTTCCATACTAGTAGAATAACCTTCCCTAGCATAGAGATAAGGGGAAAAAGCTACTTTTCCACTTTTGGTAGTAAGATGACACTTCCAAAAGCCAAATATCTACATTAGAAAAGCCTAGGACTTCATGGCTTTAAGATTTTACTTTCTTGACCTCAGTTCAATCTCCAAAACTCATTTTCCCAATTCTTCCACACTTGAATGATTTTTGTATACTGGAAACAGGGGGTAGATGTTAAGTACCCTTAAATAGCCTTCAAATGAGCCCAAAATTCGCCAGAAAATTGTAGAATCAAGGTCTAGAGCACTAGGGATCTAGAAACCTGGTCAAAGTGCTTCTAAATCACTCTAAATTCATAAAATGAGTGTCCCCCTATTTTCCCATGCTAATTATACTATGCTAAGCATGGAAAAAAGTGGGGAAGTCATTTTGACATATATTGACACTCAAAATTACCTCAAATTACCTTAGAATCAAGCTAGGAGATGCACAAGTTGAAGATTTGGACTCTAGCTACTTGTTTTACCATGTTTGATCTTATTTTTTCTTTGATTTTGGTTCTTCATGCTGAATACCATCTTTTCAATGCTGACCAACATGGAGACAAGGGGGGAAGGCTTCAGAACCTACTTTTTATCCTTTACAGACCTTTGGAGTTCTCAATTTTGATGGGTATGATCCTATGCTACCTTGTGAAGGTCCTAGAACCTAAATTTTAAACCTCTAAGAATTTGAAAACCTATTTTCCTTGGTTTCCACAGTAAGGATTCCTATTTCCATGCTGAGCCAAATGTGAAGGTCTTAAAGCACTTGATTTTTGAGTTCAAATATCCCAAAAATAATCCTAATTGATCCATGGACTCACCTAATAGCCTTGTAGCCTCAAAACATTGCCCACTAGCCTAAAATTGGTAAAAATGTAACCATTTTTTGCCTATATTAAATAAATTTTATCATATATAAACTATTTTGTTTGATTTTTCTTTATTAGGTAATGTTTTAGCATTTTTTTGAACATATGTTGCCTTGTTGACCCTGTTAACCATGACCCTTATACAACCTTATATTTTTGTCTTATTATAGCTCTATTTATCTTTGCTTGGCCTTTAAATGATATTGAATAGTGGGGTTTGACCTTCATTGGCCACCATTTCACACCATATCATCATGACCTTCTAAGGCATTAAACTAGATCCTAGTCCACCAAGACCATAAACTAGCATCATGGTCCACTAAGACCTTAAACTAGTAAAATTGTGGCCTTTATTAATCATTTGTAGCCTTATACTTCCCCTTGCTTGACCCTTATGTAATCTTTGTTTGCCTGTATTTTACTTTGTTGAATTGACCTTATCTCATTGATGACCTTGGATGGCCATGATTGCATTATATTTACATGTGTTTTATGGCATTTTTAACATTATTTTTTCACTTTTACCTAGGTGCCACTTAATATGCTCGTAGTTAACATGCAAGATCAGAGTATGAGTACTTGGAAGCAAATTAGTTTCCCTTTGTATTTGCATGAACCTCACAATGATATTAAATGATGTATCAATCCTAATTACCTAGATCTTAAGCTTGAGAGTCGTGTAGACCACAATGCCTCAATAGAGAAACCTCTAGAATGGCCTGAAAGTCTAGTTAAATCCATTAACTTAGAAGCAAGAGACATAACTAAAGACTCTCTAGTTAAGGTTCTTATCACAACACATAGTGGTGAGGAGAAAACCCTTAAACTAAGTTCCTCATTAGAACCTCAATGTGCTGAAGACATCACCAAAATCATACCAAACAACATTAAGGCATTTACCTAGTCATATGAAGATATGACAGGCCTAGATCCACATCTAGTCCAACACAACATCATATTGGACCCTAGCATTAGACTAGTTAAGCAAAAAAGGATGCAAGATTAGACCTAATTTGGCCTTGGTAGTTCATGATGAAATCTCAAAGCTCTAGAAGCAAGTTTCATTAGGGTTGTTGATTATGCAGAATGGGTATCCAACATAGTGGTAGTTCCTAAGAAAAATGGAGTATCCATATTTGTATTAATTTTTAAGACCTAAATAAAGAAACTTTCAGGGATGACTTCCCTTTGCCTAGCATTGATCAACTTATCAATACTATAGCCAAAAACATTCCTTGTTGTCATTTATGGATGGATTCTTGGGATATAACCAAATGAGGATCAACCTAGAGCATCAACCTAGCATGACCTTTTATGGCCCCATGGGGTATGTTTTGTTATACCATGATGCCCTTTAGCCTTAAGAATGTTGAAGTGACATACTAGAGATCCATGACCTATATCTTTAGTAATTACATGTTAGGTTTACTTAATGATTTCATAGATGACATAGCCGTGAAGTCTAAGATTGCCGATGATGATGCTAATGACCTAAATCTTGTGCTTAAATGATGCCTCAAATACAAACTTAGGCTCAATCCTAAGAAGTGTGTCCTCAGT
Source organism: Gnetum montanum (assembly GCA_015680685.1). NCBI lineage: Eukaryota > Viridiplantae > Streptophyta > Gnetopsida > Gnetales > Gnetaceae > Gnetum > Gnetum montanum. The sequence continues at coordinate 189,932 of MNCI01035130.1, forward strand.
ATTAGGATCAGTAAGATGCTTGGATTTGTAATCTCTGAAGCAAGGATACATGTAGATCCTGATAAGGTTAAGGTCATATTCATATTAGTAGCACCTTCCAACCTTAAAGAGATTTAGGGATTACAAGGAAAATTAGAGTTTATTCATAGGTTTATAGCTAGGCATACAACTAAGTTATAGCCCATGAAACACTTGGTTAAGAAAGGAGTTCACAATGAGTGGACGACTCAATTCCAAAAGTCCTTTGAAAACCTTAGGCAAGAGTTGATACAACTACTAATAGTCTATCCTTTGTAAGATGGTAAATCATTTTACATTTGTCTTACCATTTCTAATACATCCATTGCCTCTCTACTCTACTAGAAACATGATGATGAAGCAGAAATGCCTGTATACACCTTAGCCATGCTTAAGTTGCTCATGAGACCTAATACACTGCAATGGAAAAGTATTGTCTGGCACTAGTCTTCTATTTGAAGAAATGGAGAAACTACCTCTTTAGAAGCCAAGGCAATGTAATTTTCTAGGACAACATACTGAAAGCCATAATGATCAACATCTATGAAAGTAGTCATATAGCTTAATGAAAAGCCATAATCGTGGATTTTGGCCTTCATTACATCTCTTAATCCTCAATAAAATGTCAAGCTATAGCCATATAACTCATAGTTTCACCTATTGATGACCAAGCAACCATAGATCTTGAGTTCCCTAATGAATACATTTACACAATTAGTTAAGTACCACTCATGGGGCTAGTGCTACTACCATTGTAACATTCCTATCTAGTGAGATTTTGGGTTCCCATGTACCAAAAACATAGCAAAATATGAGGGTTTTACAACTTGTGGTTAACCAAATAACTGAAGTCTATGCATGCAAAGCTAAGTACTTACAAGCTTACTATGACTTAGGGAAGTAGTTATTACAATAATTTATAGATGTTGATGTCCAACACATACCTAGAATGAAATCGCCATAGCTGATGCAATTACAACATTAGCTCTTAGCATGCCAAGAAATGTGTTTAGCAAGTTGCCCACCTTAACCATGAACTATGCATACAAAATAATCTGTTGCACTAAAATTGGCATGAATCCTTATAGCCTTATTTATGGTTTTGAAGCTATTTTACCTGCTGAATTGTAGGTGTCATCGTTCCAAGCAGCCTTGACTAACTTCATCAACAATAAGTAGAATAAGGAGTTGCAGATGGAAACCCTAGATTTAATGGAGGAGCAGCATATGCAAGCACTTTCTCACATTAAGCACTATCAAGAGTAGCAAAAGCAACAACATGACTATGACTTGACCATGCACAAGATCAAGGATGATAAATTGGCAAACCGTCCATCGCGACATTAAACACACAAGTTGCTTCGACGACACCAACACCAAGCCCAAGTTCCAGCAACTTGGCCACATACAAGCAATGGCAACCCAAGTCACCAACACCTAAACCACAAACCAACCTTAGTTCTACCCCTAGGCCCATTAAACAACAACCCTTATGCATTGCCCCTCCACAAGAGTTCTACATCACTGCTCGCGCAATAGAAGAGGCTCCCACCATGACAAACATAAATGACAACCTCACAGACATACTATCTCATGCACACAATGCATTAAAACATAAGAATGTAATGCCTACCTTGCTCGACCTCGTCTTAACATCACCATAGCATCGTCAACCACTAGCACACATGCTCGCCTCCATCCCTGCTATAGAAAACATGTCTCCAACCGAAGATGCCATTTGCGTAGCCATTACATCCCCTGTACCACAAGATACAAACACAATGCCTCTAAGCTTCCACAACAATGATGTCAAGATTGACCCCAAACAAGGGGAGGTCATGCATGCACCACTAAACACTAGTGTTAGCATCAAAAAATACACAGTATGCAGAGTACACATTGATGATAGCGTGGCAAAAAATGTTGTTGCACACTCTGTCATCGAACGACTAAGCCTAATGCACAACATTCAATCGAATGAAATCGAGTCTCTAAACTCCTTCGATGGAACACACGTAGCCATTAAAGGCACAATCCACATTGCCTTCACTATAGGAGACCACCAGCACCCCACGTTTACAAACTTTACAGTCGTCAACAAGATGCCAGACTACAACATGATCCTAGGATGCCCTTGGCTAGCTAGGTGATGCGCAGTGTCATCTCCCATCCATTAAGAACTCCACCTCCTTCACGAATGAATGGAGATCATCATACGTGGTGAAAATGCCCCATCCACCCAATAGCCCTTCACAACCTCTATCCAAAATGACGTTAAACTATCTTTTGTCCGAAATGACGTTAAACTATCCTGTGTCCGAAATGACGATAAACTAACAATTGCCCACCCGAAAAGGTCTTAAACTAGCTTACAGCCCGGAACGGCCTAAAACTACCATGCGTTACTTTTCTTTTATTCACATTTTAACTTTTCTTACAACAGGTATTGCTTGATTTTGTTTTCTTTCTAGTTGATTTTTACAGGATCTTGCAAGCACACAGCATGACCATGCATATGGCATTACACCTTCCACAAGTAAGGTAAGAATAGTCCTGGAGCTATGACTTAAAACTAGCACCACAGAATGTCCTGGCATCATGACAGTAAACTAACACCATAGAGCTCTATCTGGTATGACACTAAACTACCACGCTTGTCCACCAGAGTCCACTAAGACTATAAACTAGCTTGCCTCTTCATAGTCCACCATGACTATAAACTAGCAAGCACCGTCTGCTACAACGATAAACGGGCAACGTCCAAAGGATTATGATGTGAAACTAATCCAAAACAGTTCACTAAGACTATAAACTGGTGACTCCATCAACAACTTGGTGTTATTTGAAAAGACATGTTGCTACACCTGGCTGTACGTGCTCACCAAAAACCTACCGCCTGATTTGTCACATAAACCTGGATGAAACTGATGTTGTTTAAGATTTTGTTTGCCTTGAAACCCCACATGATGGCTCCATTCCGTCGGCTATAGTCAAGTTTAAAGTGTTTAGCTAACTGAATCATTTGTGGTCTTGTTGTCCCCTTGGAGTTGTGTTCGTAGGATGACATACTTGAGGCATTCATGCACAGATGCACTTTATCAAGACGACAAGGTATCACATTCTTCCTGATGCTCGCAACTGGGTTTATCAATCCATTCACAAGTACATTTCCTATGCGTAATACATTCTCTTTTCCTCATCTTGTCCCCCTTATCCTATTCATTTACATCTCCTTGATGCAATACTCACCCAAAGCTCTTGATATACTGTTGTACATTGTGATTCTCTAAACAGTTGCAATGCAAAGCACAATACACAGGACATGATACAAAGACAAGCACATGAGCATGAGCATAGCACTGAAAGCAAGCTCTCAAACAAACCAAAAAAGCAAAGAATAAAAGAAAAGAAAAAACAAAGAACAAAAAAGAACAAAAAAAGGTCAAAGAGCAAAATGCTCGGAAAAGGTCTTCATAACCCCATTAACATCATAGACTAAATACCATGGGCTCTTCTCATACAAGCCCCAAGCGAGAAGGAAATTATCTTCGAAAAAAACTTGTGTCTTAAATGTTCATGATGCACATCGTTGCGTGGCTTTGGCTATTTACAACGGGCCCTGTAAACACTCTATGAGAATTCTGTTTCTCCAAAGAACACACTTCCTACACCTTGGTTCCAAGTCTGCTATACATCAACTGTTGACAAGGACCAAAAACTTGGCTCGTTCACATGAGAGCATTCCTCTCCCGCAATTCAAACAATGACACCCTCTGATCAATTCCTAATCCCCCATTTTGTGCAGTCAGTAACAGCTACTGCTTCTACCCATTTTGTGTAGTAGTCAACTACTACGATAATATATGTCTTTTTTTTTTGAACATAGGTATGATGGGATCCGTGAAGTCAATGGCCCATATGTCAAAAGGTTCTAGTGGTTGAATCCATTATTGACGATCTTCCATGTGAGCAGTCATGCCCTCATCTCATTGAAAACACTCACAAGATTGGATAAACTAGTGGGCATTCTTGAAGATTATAAGCCAATAGTATCCTACCATCAGGATTTTTATGGCTGTGCATCTCCTTGCATAGTGGCCTTCACAAGGCCCTTCATGAGCATCCTAGAGAATGCACAATTGATCGTCATTAGGGACACACCAACAAATCAGGCCATTAGTGCATACCTTGTAGAAGTGTTGATTGATTTTTATGAAATATTAAGCTTGATGTTGAAATTGTTGCTTCTTTTTGAAGTCAAGATCTTGTGACATCTCTTGAGTGGGAAGATAAGTAAGGATGCCATTCTACCATGTTGTCTTTATAGGTGTTTGATCATTTATTACTCCTATAAAGAGAAGTCTTCTTGGAAACTAATCAGAAAGTAGGCTCTCCTCTCCTTTATTATTCCATCTTAAGCAAGAGAGGTGGTTAGTGATCACATTCTTGATCCCTTTTTGATCTACCATCATGAGATCAAATTCCTGCAAGATCATGAGCCACCATATTACATGAGGGCTCACCGTTGGCTTGTTCATAAGGAAGTAGGTTGCACTATGGTCCTTGTGCAAAAATACTTTGTAGTCAAGCACATAGTGCCTAAAATTTTCTAGAGCATATACCATAGCCATTAGATCTTTTTCCATAGTTGTGTAATTTATTTGTGCTTCCATAATGCTTCAGCTTATGTAGTGGATGTAGTATGCGCATTTCTTATCATCTATCTACATGAGCACTACTCCCAACATATAGTTGGATGCATCTATCATGATGTTGAAGGATCTAGACTAGTCTAGTGCTCATAGGATTGGTGTTTCTATGAGCTTATCCTTTAAGTATTGAAATGCATGTTCACATTCCTTGGTCTAAATGAAAGGTGCATCTTTCTTTGTAAGATCTACCAATGGTTTTGCAATCTTAGAGAAATTCTCTATAAATCATCAGTAGTAGCTAGTGTGTCCAAAGAATGACTAAACATCTTTAACTATCTCTCACTAGCATGTTATTCCTTGGACGATCCTTATCTTTTCTAGGCCTACCTCAATCCGTACTTGAGTGATTCTATGTCCTAGTAAAATGCCTTCTTGAATCATGAGATGCCTCTTTTGCTAATGGGGCCTTAGATTTCTATCAACACATCTTTTTAGTACTTGCTCAAGGTAGTCCAAGGCTTGCTCAAATGTAGCTCCATAGGTGGAAAACCATTATCGATCAATTGGTGGAAAATACTAAGGACCAGGCATTGAAATGTTATAGGTGCATTGCACAAATTGAATGACATATTACAATATGTAAAAGTTCCCCAAGGACTCATGAATGTTATCTTGGCCTAAGCTTCTAGCACGATTTGTATTTGGTTATAGTCACTATAACAATCCAAAAAGCTATAATAACAATGCCCAAATATGGTGTCCAACACTTGATCCACAAATGGCAATGGAAAATGATCTTTAAATGTTGCCATATTCAATATAGCCTAATGTCAATGCCAACCCACCATTTTCCACTTTTCTTTGGCATAGTTACAAGTGAACTAACCCACTCACTATCCATGATGGGATAGATGAACCCTAACTTGAGGACTTGTTTAATTTCCTCGATAATCTACTTCAATTTGGGGTTTAGCTACCTCTGCAGCTACCTTCTAGGCTTCATGGCCAAGTTGGTGTAAATGTAATTGATGAGTCACCATTTTAGTTAACCGTGATATCGCGTATGTGATATTGCATACACGATATTGTAGCCTAGCCACGATATTGCATACACGATATCACAGCCTATTTCCTCAACTATAAATAAGAGGTAGATAGATTTGATAGGGGAGTTTTTATTTTTAGTTTAAGTATTAAGTTTTTAGTAGTTCTTCTCTCAACCCTTCTCTCCCAGTGTATGCCTGTAGTGTGGTGATTGTAATTCTACGACATCCTTATTCGAGTGTGATGTACTTGGACATGCACATGACCAAAAATAAAGATTGAGATTACTTCATCATTGTAGCATTCACTTAGTTTAATTATTTACTTCATTTGTATTTACTGCTTTCTTAGCTAATATCTCTTCACCCTAAACTCCTATTAAACGTGGAATGAGTATGACTTGATCACGAGCATTTAAGTGTGCTACTTGACAACCTAGTAGCATACCTAGCATTTGCGCTTGGTAATCCCAGTGGTAGTTGTGCACAAGGTCCAATATGTGTATGGATGATTGAGGAACGGATACTCATCGTAGTTAGGCTAGCTTAGATTCTCTCTCACCCTCTCTCTCTTAGCTTAGTTAATATTATTTTCCATCATACTCAGGAGTAGTACTAGTGTAGAAACACATCATACACCTCACTCTGGACTAAACCATACATGACAAAGCTAATACTAGTCTAAGTGGGAAGACAACGAACTATGACCTACGAGTAACTATCCAGATACCACAACTAGCCCGTTTGCGGAGTTCGATCGGATCGTGTGTGAAACACTCGTATTCGTATGGTTAAGTGTAGGGGTACCTCGCTACTCATCATTGGCACTATTGCCGAGGATGGTGCTAGTTATCTAGATTAGTTATATCATACAATGTCACTGTATAGGAATTAACAATATATCTTTTAGGGAAAAAATAAAATAATTATAAAATGTCACATATAAAGTCACACAATTTCACAATCATGCCTCTCTTACAAGACTTTAATAATGCCACATCTAGTGAGGCAAAATTCATTGGAGAATCAACGAACTATATGATAATGAAGATTGGAGTATGCAACCCGAGGTGGGGGTTTCTTACAAACATAAACAAAAGCAATGTCATTCCAATGCACGAAAACATAACTTACCTGATGATGATGAATCCCTACTAGCCACTACAAGTTTAACGCAAATACAAGAGGCTGTTCAAATCTCCTGTAGGCATCGTAAAGAGAGCTGCCTACCCAGGCTCGATTTAAACAACTTTTCCAATTTCTCAGGAGGCTATGACTTAGATCCGCAACAACATTTACAAGCCTTCTATGATGCCTATGCGTGGAATAACATTGATAACGGGTGGCAAAAACTCAACCTCTTTCCTATGACACTTGCTGGCCAAGCAAAAGTATGGTATAAATCGTTAAAACCAAATTCAATACAACGTTGGCCAACAATGGTAGAACTTTTTAACGAAAGATATCAAACCTATGCAAGAGTGTCAGCCTTGAGGAAACAAATCCAAGAGTGAAAACAAGCACAACAGGAACCCTTGGACATGGCCTTAGAAAGATATTATGCATTGTTAAACAACTGTCCAGGCCATGAGTTCTCTGAGGAAAGGCTAATGTATCATATCATTGATGGGCTTCGTGATAAAATAAGAGAGACCCTAAGGATTTATGCCCAATGTCAACTATACAAACTACAAACCCATCAAGTCCAAGAGCTTATTAAGTGGGCAGAAAAAGAAGAAGGAGAAATGGCTAGATGGGAGAGTGTTGAAAAATATCAACGAGACCAAAGTCTCAACTTAACAAAGGTTCATAATCTCAAGGAGGAAAAACCATCTTTGCCAACACAATAATCGCTAGAAGAAGTCAAGTCAAAGATCAATAAGATGTTGGAATGGACACATAAAAAGTGTGGAGAATTTATTGATATTATTGGAGATAGAGTTTTGACAACATAAGAAGCAGGACAAGGTATCCTTAGACAATCGAAAAGAAGAGACAAAGAAAATAAGAGCTCAACTACCAATCACATGTATGAATGTAACATTTGCCTGTACGATCACACCAAGGGCCAATGCCTAATCTTGTTACATTTATATGAGCATTGGGGAAACACGTTACACCCAAAGTTCATACAGAGATACTGTGTTTGATCACAATGGCAACAATCCCAGTTGTGGGGGAAACCATCCCTAAACTGGAGACACCTTTCTTATCATCCGAATCCAAATGCTTATCTAGTCCAACATTCTGTTTCCTCAACTGGGTCAGCATACTGTATCTCACCGCATTATCATTCTCCTCAATATTATCATCCCATGCCTTCAACATAACCACCACCTTGTGTACCTTACACTTCTCCTCAATTTCAACATTTTTATCCTTTTCCTCCTTCTAAATCGCCACCAACTATTCCTGAAGTCTCTGCACCACATCAACAACCCATGAACATTACTTGTGCTACTATTGCTAACAGTAGTGAGGGACCTCCTCAACATCGAAGGTGTCCCTTCTTTAAACATGACCATAGGAAGGGACAACACAATTCCAAGGCCACTGCATTCTCCAACTTAGTACAAGCCCAACACCGTGGTGCAACCTTCTCTTCGAACCCAATGCCTTGTGTTACTTCATCAGGGCCATCAACTCACACTCCAACAACCATATGGCTCAATGAACACAGCTATGGAAAGCGATGTCCTAATCCTTGCATACCATCTTATGGTCCCAAATATCATAGTGGGTCAACTCTTTATCTAGGAATCACATCTTATAAATTGCCCCACTACACTTACTACAATCAAGTGTGTGAACCCCAATGGGGTAGGTATGACCAAGTTTCAATGTTTCCAACATGCAAGGATCCTCACCTTTTATTTATTAATCCTCACCATGCTCAACCATTTAGTTATGGAGGATATCCCCCATTTTAATAACAAGCAGAATTAATAAAAAATTTTCATTTTCTTTAATTTTACAATTTTTGTTTTCCAGTTTTTCATCTTTTAACTTCTTGTTTTATCTTTTTCTCTTTTTGTCTTTTTGGTATTTTTATCTTTTTACAAGTAATCTCATCTATAAATAAAACACTCATGTGGCTCGTTGGTTGAGGTGTGTTCTATGTTATCGAGTCTCGAGCGATCAATTATGTGGACAGTGAGCCCACTACATCCACTCATCCATTTTACAAATAAGAGGTTTTATTTAAGGGTATAGTCATATTCTTGACATTCTGAAAACTTAAAAATTAATTTGGTGTTCATTGTACCCAGAATGAAGAAGGATGGACCAAGAAGGAATAATTAGGGTGTGACATCAAGGGGACTTGCGGACTCTCTTTGGTGACGTTCGTGAAAGTTATCATGCAGTGTGGTTGTACTAAGATCCTTGTAGATCTAACGCAAAATGGGAGTAAGAGTCATCAAAGGCACTCAAAAATCCAATGCTGTTCTAGGGGGTCCCACTGATAAAACATGCACCAATGCCTGAAGGTTGGTGGCTTCTATGGATTCAGCAATCAAGAAAAAAGAAGAGAGAAAAAAAGAGAAAAAATGAAAAGAAAAGTGCCACAAAACAAAAATCACTCCTCCCTTGAATAAAATGGCAAGTGATCGTACACCTTGTTGTTATGGTACTCTCATAGTCACTCATCATGGGATAAAGCAATGCGGTGTCACTGATCAGAGGAATGGACTTAGTCCTAATCTTGAAATGATGGGTTAATGACACATTAATCACACTTTACACGTAGGATTCACTGTGTCCTGGGTCAGTTACCTCATGTCCCAATCTCTACAATCCCTTCTATAACCCGTCTCATCTTGTTGTTCATGTATTTGTAACTTGTGTCTTGTGCGGCATAGAATTTTGACCTCATTCCGATGATACTTACATGTGTGTGTTTTGTGGAACTAGTGTGGATTACATTTACCCTTTTAGTGCCTAGGGACATTGTAAGGTGTGGTTACACAAGGGCATTATAGGTTGGAACCTGCTTTGGGGAGGACCCACTTGCGTAATTTTTGTAATTTGCACTTATAACACATTTTCCGCACATCATCTATTACCCTCCACATATTGTCAATGATATTCTTTCCCTTATTACTATCCCTCCGATTCACATGTTCCTAACCCACATATAATTATTCGTGCCTTCAAAACTATCTAAATTACCCTAGAACCCTTTTAACATGTGCCCACATGTCCTTAAACTCCACTTTTAATTCCAGAAAAACCTTCAAAATTTGGTATTTTCCCTCGGCCTAAACATCGAGAGGCCACGATATCACATCACATCAAACTATATATATGTGACCCCTTGCAACACTTAACATCATTTTCCACAATTCATGTGGGGGAGTTTTTCGAATTTTTCTCTATGACTTGTGATGTGAGACCCTTGCTTTTATACCTATATCTCGCTCGCTGGTACTCCGATTTTCATTCCATCTGAACCTACTTGAACCCAAAGTGTTTAGCTTAGTCATGGGAGAGGGACACATGCTGAATAGCGCATAACGTTTTTAGAATTTTTCATCACCGAAAGAACATTATCAAGGGTAATTAGCTATAACATTAAGGATAATTGTACCAAAAATAATTTCATCCCTTTAGGTACATCAGGAAACTAAAACTGGAAACCACTTAAGTAAAAAAGGACTCACTATTATAATCTTTTAAGAAACATCACACAGAGATAAGATAAATTAATTAAGGCAAGTAGTAAGGTATAACTTAACTTCAGAAACAACCTTATTAATGCTTGTCCTCATGTGATTATAGATGGCTCCAAAACATGAACATCAGGAATGTCCTGCTCAAGGTGGAAGCAAACGAACTAGGAGAGGCGAAGAACAAGTCCCTGCCAAACAACATGCAGAGCAGGATGAATAATCATTTAGCATTCATCAAGAAGACCCTGCTACTGTACAGTTAGGGTAGGTAGAAGGAGGAGTTGCTATAGTGCCTGAATAGGGACAACATCTCACGTTGCCCCAGTATTGTGTTCAGGCTATCCACGAAAGGTCCACATTCACTTAAGTGATTGTGGAATTAAATTTTGAATCTTTCGTAGAGTTCGCTCTTGAGGCTATTAGGGATCACCTCAAGGGATCTCCCTGATGGCCTATCCTCTCTACAAGTGATACTTGGTACCTAGGGGAAACGTACCAATTCTGGCACAACAGAGAACAAGGCACCACTGTTAACATTTGTGGTGTGATAGTTTACTTCTCTATGCAAGCCATTTTAGAAGTATTAAGCCTTTGAAATATAGGGCCAAAGGTTGCTTAGTTATCGACCTGTTCAGACCCCAATGCACGATGAGTTTGGTTGGAGAGGGCACATGGCAAGGATAAGACATTTGGAGAGTTGACGATAGAAGAGACGATCTATTTCAAAATTGGAATGTATCACCTCTTCCTCATGAAGGGCCTAAAAAGGATTTCAACATATGCAGCAAGGGGGTGTGCAGTGCTAACCTACCTCATCTATATTCATAAAGATCCTGAGGCAGTTTGAAGAACGGAAGACAGGGAAACTTGCATTACCCTTCCTGTGTCTTATCAAGAAGTTGTGCCAACGGGCTAGTATCAGAGGATACACTAATGATGTCCTCTAAAAAGCTTAGAATGCTTCATACGTTGAATTGTTAAAGCCACCAGCTGTAAGGAAAATCATTGGTGAGACGTTGGGACCAAAACAAGAAAAAGAACAGATGGCTAGACCAACTGCAACTCAACTTGTAGGACCCAGCCAACAACAGAAAGCAAGGCCTAGCATGGGCTAGGATCAACCACCATCGCCGCAAGATTACAGACCATCGATGAGTCATCTCAGGGCCATCACTGAGATAGTTAGTTGGGAAAGTCATGATGACGCAAATCTCTTCCACGTTATTGATGATGCCATATAGCCCATGGTTTCTTTGGATCATGCAAGGGGTGAAGTGTCCATCCATACAGGAGGAGGGAAAAGTACTTGGTCACAACAGATCTCAGGAAATGCTACATGTTTCCAAGTGCAATTAGAAACTGGTGAAGGGGCCATAGTAGTGGTCATGCAACACCAGGATGTAGTGGGAGCTGTAGAAGTGGTCACAAACCACATTAAAGAATCATTCAATGTACCTGTTGTGCCACCGGTAGATCTCACAAGAGCACGTGATGCTCAAAGTTTGGCCAGAACCTCAATGACTTCTATAGAACATGAGGATGCGCTTGATTTATTACTACAAATAGGACAAGTAATGGCATCCCTGTTTGACATCCCTCAAGAAGTTACAGCAATTCAATTAGACTTCATTTCCACTAAGGGGAAACTAGTCTTGACAGAGGTGAGGACCAAGCATGCTGAAGCAGAGGTGCAAAAATTGCAAGAAAAGCTCGTGGTCTTACAAGAAGTATAGCGAGACCCTTTGCAATCTGTTCCTGCATACCAGCTAGATAGTTTCAAAACTAAGCAACTAACCAAACTACTAACGAAGAATAAGAAGGTGGCAGAAGAAAAGGAGAAGGCTGTTTGGGATGCCTCTGTAGCATAGGCACAAGCTCATGTGCATAACAAGGTACTCAAGGCCTTATAAGAGGAAAACAAGAAGCTTGTTGCTGACAACCTTCAGTTGACCTCTGTGTAGAAGCAAAAGAATGTTCTCGAGGAACATTTTCATCAGTTGCGAGAACAATTCATCTGGGTCAACTAAGACATGAACCGTTTAGCCAGGGAGAATCGAACTCTCTCAATAGAAGAGGTATGCACCATTTGCCAAAAGACAGTTATCAAAATAAGCACATGGAAAAATGAAGCTAAACGGCATCAAAAGCTAAAGGAGCACTTCCAGGACCAGGTGGGGATGTACAAATAGATCCTTAAGAAGGAGATCCATATGGCCAAAGCCCACATCAATGCTATCAGTACTCAACACACTGACTAGCAAGCCATATTGGACACATATGCCTTCGTCCACCAAGCAGAAGTTAAGAACCGGGACCTGCAGATCCAGGATCTTACAGCATACATGGAGTTGGCAAATCTGCGGTATGCCAACCTTGCCATGTTAATAGCAGGATGCCCGAGAATAGAGCTCGAATAATAGGTAGCTACAATCTATAGCAAATATGAAATAGAATTTACAGAACGCAAGAAGATATTGCAAAAACGGGAGATTGCAAATTCTGAACTTAAGATGGTGAAAGCAAGCTACCAAGGATAAAAAGGTGTTGCAACAGATTTGGCTCAACAGCTTGTGGATTTTCAAGAATATAGAGACAAAGCTAGAGCCTACGAGGAGGAACGATGGGTGTTTGCGGCTTGGTATGTTAAGGGAAATCAAATGTTTCTGCAACTACCCTACCCATGGGAGGTGTTGACTCCATCAAACGTCAAAACATTAGCATGGATGGAACAAGAACCCTGAATCGAAGAGGAGAAACTCTAGGCCGTAGTTCAATGCCATCAAGTCCCAAGACCTGAAGCACAAGACAAGGGGAAAGCACCTATGGAGGAGCCACCGCCACTAGGAACTACATGAGTTCCACCAATTTTGTAACTATAGGATTTCCTTTAGCATTATTTGTGTTGTGTCTCAATTTTGTTTTGATTCCACACTGCGGTATAAACCCATTCTCACCATTCAATAATCCTGTGCCTATCCACTGTGTAATCAATGGAGCTTGTTCTCACTGTAACTCGAGGACAAGTTTTCATTCAGTCGTGGGGGTATGATGAATCGCCATTTTAGTTAACCATAATATCGCGTATGTGATATTGCATACATGATATCACAACCTATCTCCTCATCTATAAATAAGAGGTAGATAGATCGGGTAGGGGAGTTTTTAGTTCTTATTTTAAGTGTTAAGTTTTAAGAAGTTTTTCTCTCAACCCTTCTCTCCTAGTGTATGCCCGTAGTGTGGTAATTGTAATTATACATCCTTATTTGAGTGTGACGTACTTGGACACACACATGACCAGAAATAAAGATCGAGATTACTTCATCATTGTAACATTCATTTAGTTTAATTATTTACTTAATTGTTATTTACTACTTTCTTAGCTAATATCTCTTCACCCTAAACTCCTATTAAACACGGAATAAGTATGACTTGATCACAAATATTTAAGTGTGACTACTTGGAAACCCAGTAGCGTACCTAGGATCTATGCTTGGTAATCCCAATGGTAGTAGTGCATGAGGTCCAAAATGTGTACTGATGATTTAGGAACGGATGCTCATCGCACTTCGGCTAGCTTAGATTCTCTCTCACCCTCTCTCTCTTAGTTTAGTTAATATTATTTTCCATCATATTTAGAAGTAGTACTAGTGTAGAAACACATTATACACCTCACTCTAGACTAAACAATACGTGACAAAGCTAATACTAGTCTAGTTGGAAAGACAGCGAATTGCTACCTATGAGTAATTGTCTAGATACCACAACTAGCCCATCTGTGGAGTTCGATCGAATCGTGCATGAAATGCTCGTATTCATATGGTTGAGTGTAGGGGTATCTCACCACTCATCAACAATGTTGGCATATCCTTGGATTAATTCATGTTAGCTCATAATATAACCAAGAAAAAGCTGTTGGCTATTTGTTAATTACCTTTAATAATTTTTCTTTTTGTTTAAGAGCAAGTTTGGCATTAATTATGATTAGATTACCATTTTTTAAAAATGCATATTCTGTGTTGGCTGGTAAAGCTTTTAGCTTTAGGGGCTCTTGCTTGAAGTTATCAGGGATTTCCAACTCTCTCTAATAAGTATCATCATTTTTATTAGAGAGTTGGGGATGAACTTATTCAAGTTTATCCATGCCTTCAACATAAGCACATGTTAGGCTCTCAGTTGGTTCCATGCATAATGTGCTACTGTTTGAGGAAGCTATCAACCATTGGATGCCTTTTGTTTTGTGACTACTACATATAGACACCTTTGAATATTGATTTCTTGTGCATACTAATTGCATGCTTTAATGTATGTACTTTTGATAGACCAAATCTTTTGCATGAAATTATATCCATTTTTTTTGTACGTGATGCATGGAATATGCTTCTTCTTTATCTTGCCAAATTCATTTTCTTTGGATATTTCTAGAGAGAGATCCCTTATGCCCATATGTGCATTGACTATGCTTAACCAAGCTCTTTCCATAATGATGGGAAAGTCACTTTTGAAGTTTTCAACCTTGATCACTAGAAAATTAGTAGGATAGGACTACCCACAAACTGTGGTCATAATGTCCTTTACTAATCCTAGAGGGATAGTAATTGACTGATGTACCAATTCTAGATAGACGTTGCTCTTCTTGAGAGGTGGTAGGCCTAAGCCTTGTACATGTCATGGAAGATGAGATTAAATTTGGAACTAGAGTCAAGAAGAACCTTACATGGCTCATGTCTAGTGATTTTCAGGTAAATAAGTGGACTTCTTAGGTTAGATCTTTTCATGGGAAGATTACCAACCTTGATCTAGTTAGAAATAGCATGAGTTAGCATCATAGTATGCATGTAAGGAAGCTTTTAATTTGAAAGGCACTCAAAGGTATTTGATACAAAGGATGAGAATATTGGAGATGCAAGACAATTAGTTGCACTAGGTTGTGAGGGTTCGAAAGGATTGTTGGGTCAAAAGAAGGTTCTTTTCTAGATCGATTGTCTAAACCATTTGGCTAGAAAGCTTGTTATGAATGTACAACCCTTGTAACATTTCGTTGTTGCAGTTGTAGAGGAATCTCACCATGCATGGATGGAGTAGGAGATAACTAGGTTGAAGGTGGAGGTGTGTGTGTAGATGGATGCAAAGGGTGGTATGGATATGGGTTTTCCCCTTGAGTAAATGGTGAATGTGTTCGATAGTACTTTGGAGAATAATAGTGATGCTAAAATGAGGCATGACTTTCAGAATTTACTGGAGAGATGGGTTGTTGAACATAGTACCCTTATGGATCTGGTTGCTTATGAGGACACTGCTACCTTAGTAGTGGCATTCTCCATGATTGTGGTTGGTACCATTATTGGTATTGTTTATAAGGTGGTGGAGGAGCTCCACTTGGGTAATAAATTATTATTATTAGTGGAACTGCATTGGATTGCTTTGAGGATAAGGCAATCGTCTAGGTGCTTACCTATGTGCTAGTCGAGGATTCAATGCATACACCTTAGACTTTTGTAAGTGTGACACCAAAGGGCAAAAACCCTTTAGATGTTCATATTCACAAATGCGATAATCAATTTCATGATTAGAGTCGGTTTCCACAACTTTCTCTACAACCACAATTTTTCCCTTACCTCTTTGGTAGGCACATTTAGCTTCTTTTCGCCTCCTGCAATTACAATCACTATTTAGCTCTCTTGATTCTTTAGTGATCTTTATAGTAGTTTAAAATTTTTCAACCAAAGAGTCCCATAATTTATCAACCTTTGCCAAAAATATCATAAATAGATTTTTTGATGGGTAAAGATTTCCTTTTCACCACTTCATCAAGTGGTAACTCCTCCTTGTCACAAAATTAGACCTACCATTTCCTGATGGAAGGATCCCTATTATACTCTTCTACACTTTTTCTTTTTCATAGTTCACCTTCCTCTTTTGCTACTTGCTCAATTAGCCTTTGGATCTGATGAGCTCTTAGTTTAGAGAATCTTCCTTGGACATACACCCCAAGAGTTCTTCTAGTTTCTACTTTGATCCCATCTATGATGTGGCAAAGTTGTTCCCTCTGAGAATATTCGTGGCCAAGGCATTAATGAAAAAGTGAATAGTATCTATCCATGGTGGCATCCAAGGGTTCATCTATTCCTTGTTTCAAGCCTTGGATTTGCCTTCTTAGATTAGACACTCTAGAGTACATCTGGTATTTTTCATTAAACATCTCTAACATGGTACTCCATTGGCAAATAGATTTCAGTTCCAATGACTAATACTAGCTTTCAACTTCCTTGATGAGTGTCCTAGGGAATAGCTTTAGTTTTTGCCATTTATTTTCTATGTTTTGTAAGGAACGGGCATCATGGAAAGTTTGTAGATGTGTCTATGATTCAAAATTGTATGTCCCATCCAATCTTGGGATATTATTCATGTCTAAGTGCTTGATCCTACTATCTTTCATATGCCTAGTTGAAATTCTAACTGCCTTTGTAATGTTGAGCATACTTTGAGTCACCATGAAAGGTTCATCATCATTATTGTGTCGATGATGCCAATGATGGTTTCATCCACCCCTTCAATCTTGTGGCTTTTGCATCATTGTTGTCTCATTGATCACCTTCATTGTGATTATTTCAATGGTAGCTTCTATGAGAATTAGAAGATGAAGAAGAATGTTTGGAATTAGATAAAGAGGATGGATAGGAAGGTGGACCATCATCACCACTGCAGTGTCTACCACCACTTTTTCACTCATTACGATCACCATCCTTAGATCCATTGGTATTGTGATATTTGCTCAAGTCCTTACCTTGACTATCACTCTTTCCTGAACCTAATTTATGAATAGTGAATCATAGGTTCAGGGTTACACCTTCATTACCAATAACAGAGGGAGAATCTTCATGTTGAGAACCTTTGAATGGAGGATCCTCATTGTCATCTTGATCTAGTGGGAATAAGGGATTAGTAAAATGTTTCCCCTTCATAGCCTCATAAATCTTCTCCTAATGTTGATCTCACTTATGTTGTGTTTCAATGGATAGTAGTTCCAAGTGTCATAACCATTTACAATGTGTTCATCATAAAGATATAAGATGCCTACCTTCTTAAGAGTTTGAAGCAACATTCTAGGTATAGATCAAACGAGATGCAAGACAATGTTGCCCTCCATATCATACCATCACAACTATTCATCTTGATGTAGGATGAAGGTGATATCTAGTACATACTCATCTGGATGAGTATATGCCACTTGGCACTCCTATGGGACTGCCATTTTAACATCTTCACGTCTATGGGAAGAAGAAGATATTTTGCAAAACAAAAAAATCATCAGTGTGCTTAGTAGTTTATACATCATTGAGAGTGATGTTGACCTTGACTTCATCCAATGATATAAATAATACTCACTAATCCTAGATAGTTTAAGTTTCAACAAACAAAGTTCCCAGCAAAAGCACGAATGATGAGTAGTGAGGTACCCCTACGCCCAACCATATGAATCACAAGTGTTCACATGTAATCAAATTGAATTCCATAGACTTTATAGTTTTTGGTGCACTAGCCTTCTAGGAGGTGAGTTTTGCCTTAAGGTCATTCATTGTCTTCCCAATTACACTTGTGATGTACATTGGTATGGTTAAGCGTAATTGAGGCATTTGATTTTTATCATTTTATATTTTACAGTTTGGTGTTTAAAGCATGATAAAAGTAATTAGCTTAACTAGTTAACTAGTATCTAACTAGTCTTAACATAAGCATCCAATCTCACTCTCCACACATGTCCTGAGCCCACGTATCCATTGCTCAGTTACCAACTGCTACACTACTTGGTGTACCAAGTAAGAATGTTGTTGGGATTACCAAGTGAATATGTGTTACACTCGAAGTGGTCGTACTTACGTGTTTAATTTATCTAGCTTATCTTACTTAATTCCTTCATTAGCTTAATTACTAGAAATATTTAATAAATAAATAATTGAAATATTAAATGCATAAATGAAACATTTAATCTATTTAAAGTGCTACAAAGTTTATCAGAAAGCTCATCTTTATTGCTGCACATACTATCGTGCTTAGGTACAACAATGCTTGAATGAAGATTTGTACACTTAATGACTCCTATTGCAGGCACTCGGAAGAAAAATTCTAACTCTCAAATGAACAAACTACAAGAGCTTCACTACTATTGAAATCTTGTTGCCATAAATGTAGTTGGTAGATGTGTATTTATAGGAAAAATGTAGACACTACATCTACGGGGCCTCATTAGTACATGATATGATGCTTCGACAAGGCCTCATTGACGTAGCCAAGAAACCACAACTCATCAAGAAGTAATAATGCATGCTTGGGAGATATAAACTTCAACTAAATATGCTAGAACTACAAACATAGGGTGCACATGATATTTCCTTATTTTAGGGCTTATAATCAACTTACCAAATGTCATTGGATGACTCATCATTTCCTCATGATTAAGTAAAAAGATAGTCCCATATCTTTAATATTCCAAAAATAAACAATGAACTATTTACATGATAAGGTTAATGTGGAGGATAGATAAATGTACAAAACTAATCATGAATATGATACATATAAGACACCTTAACAAGAAGATCTAGGGATCAGTGGTTGAGGATGAAGTTCTTCTAACATGCTAGGGATAGATATGTAAAATCTCTAGAGTTTCACCTTAAGATCTTTTACCTTGATTTGAATTTTTCTATTTAACTCTTGCAGTAATCTTTTACCTCTACTTAGAACTACTAATGGCATTGTCTCACTTACATGAGCTTTTGCTAGAGTATCTTTAATTCAACTGATACTCTATGGATTTTTTTTCTTCAACTTTCTACGTGATCTTCTTGCAAAAGCTTAAATGAAGTAGATATCTCTTTCACTTGGCTTGCATGTCTTCTTCTATTTCCTTGAGTCTTTTCTCAAGGATAGCTACTTCTGCCTCATGGAAGAGGATGTACATGTTTTTTAGGAGTTCATTCTTCTCTTGTAGAATTAGTTCACTTACTACCATATGATAGATTTTGAAGTGCAAAGAATCAAATTTTTATTTAACCTCTTAATGTTTTCTACTCACCTACTTATTCAAAAGTGTAATTAATTTTTTCAATTTTCATACCTCAACATCCTAGGTTACCTCCTTAATCAGGTGCAATATCATGAGCTCTTTAATTTTCTAGCTCATCTTCTTAGCTAGCTCTTGCTATAAGTTCTAGTGATCTTTTTACTGAAAAGGTACTTGTTTCTAAACTATATCATGTTCTGACTTTTATCTTTAAGATTTCATATTTTGTTGGAGAGGGTAATTACGTATTTTTTTTCTTTTCTTAGCTCATCTCCTTGAAATTTTTGAATTGATATTCTAACATAAGAATTTTGCTGTTTAAACCATCTTTCAAAAATACTTCTTTTGCAATAATCTATTGCGTCTTAAAACATTTAGCCTATAGGGGCACAATTCATACCTTAGGTGTGATGGTTGAAGGTCTAGAAATCATTGACATAATATATTTTAACTATTCTTATAGCTATTATACCTTTGCTTGGCATCACTACAAGTTCCTCAAATAGAATGTTTTATCAAAATTTGTAGTTTCAATCTTATCTTACATCTTCACAAGTTCTATATTTACCATACTATCAATACTTCTCAACATGCTCTTGACATCCGGTCCTTTCCTATGCTCCTCTTCTAATCATCGGCTAGTTATAAGTTAATTAAGAGGTACATGAAGAACTTCCATAGCATGATAAACATTAGTCATTTTATGTTTTGATTGATATAAGAAGAATATATTTCTTGCTAACACATTGTGTAAGACTTAATGGAATTTTCATGATGAGTCATGGATTGATCATTTAATAAGAAATTAAAAAATGTAAGAAGATCCTTCCATATAGCATCACCACTCATGATAACCCATAGCATGTTGAGAAAGTTACCATTATGCTCCTAGGATACCTTCACATGGATTGTAGTTAGTTGGCCTTATTCTTTGATGAGTAGGATGAGCTAAAATTTACCACCAAGAAGTGATTCTAAGCTTTGTATGGTGATAAAGGCAAGTGGATTGAGCATTGATTAGTAAGAATGTCGCACATAAACTTGTGGTGAAGCTTTAGGCAGCATGGGTTCCCTCACTGATCTTACACAAAGTTGATTGTATGGCATAATACAAGATGCCATAGTTGTTGGCATCTCATCCTTCAAATCAGTATTACTCCAATAGCTTTAAGAAGTTGTCTTGGGACCACCATCTTGATGTTCTTCTAGTCTATTATCCTAACTTAAGTGGGATGTCTCTTGACATTATGGAATATGCTTTCTAGTTCACATATATTTTAATCAACCTTAGAAAGGCATGTAATTTTATCTTACCTCTAGCCATATTATCAATCTTTTTGAGGTAGAAATCTAAATAAAAATTAGGGAATGTTAATGGTGAATTATTCCCTTATCATTATCACAAAATTTGATCCTCAAGTAGAGATGTTCTATGATTATTTAAAGAAAAAGAATTTTTAAATCATGGTTTTATACATGACATTATGCACCATAGGAAGCTTGGACATTTTAACATCATTCTTGTCTAGATCAAAAGGCCTATTGAAGGATCTTCATGTTGAGTTTGGGCTTAGGTTTCTTCGTTCATAGTTACCATTTATTGTCTTGTTCATTTAGAAATGCCATAACTATAACAATTATCCATCTTGAAATGGGCATGTCAACTTCACCGAGAAATTCCATGGTATCATTTGTAACTAGATTGAGGTAGAACTCTTTCACCTAATGTCAATACCAAGTGGAGGACTAGATGATGTATTCATAGAAGCCCATATTTTGTAGTGTCTTCTTGATTTTAGAGAGACCAAGCTCAAGGAATTATTGATAATTCTTCTCTTCAAGAATGGTCTGCCACCACATATCATTTACTTCTATATCTTCTTCATGTCATCAGCTTCTACTTCATCCTTTACTAGCTTCTTTGTCACTTATTAAGGAGACCTCTACTAGATACATGTCCAACTTGAAGTTCAAAAGAATGTTTAACTACTTCTAAATCTCTCTCATAAAGAAGGATTATCTAGTGCAAATGCTAGATTTTCAGATTATTTCTCCTCTTTTTTTAGTATGGATGGTTCTCTAGTGGGACCATAGAATGAGAATTGATATTTTTCAACATCATCATCTTGGATTGGTATATGGTGTCCTAAATGCCTTAACCTAAGTAAGATAACTTATAAAAATGATAGAAATCAAGTAGGTTCCCTAGGCATTATATTACTATTACAAAAAATAGACATTGAAACAATGATTAGCATAACTTTTGGAGCCATAAGAGAAACATAATTGTAAGTATGAAATCAAGGCCTATGTAGGTAAGAAAAAATAATGTGAAAATATTTTAAATAATAATAAAAATTATATAATAAATATTTGAATAGCACCTCTTCCTTCACAACTAAGTTGCAAGACACCTAGCTTGAACCACACAAAATAATGCAAATTGAATGAAAAAGAAGAAAATGGTTAATAAAATTCACTTGAATCCAAGTTATAGAAAAAATATAGTGGAGTTTGGCTTTTTGGATGATATAAAGTAATATAAAGTGGTAAAAAGAAAGTAAAAAAAATGGATGAAACATGTTTAGACCCATGCCCCTTTTATAGTGGTATGCTAATGGAGAAGAGTTAATGGTGCATCAACGTAGTGGTGTTAACATCCCAACATTGACACAGTGGTTTCAATGTACTCAAAATATTTAATTTTTAAAATTATTTTTCACGCATTAACTTATCTTTTCACTAATTTCGATGATCCAAATAGGAAAAAAAGCTCACTCAAAATACCAAAGATTATTTGTAAATGAGCCACAAAAGAAGCAAAAAGGTAGAGACAATAAACTTATCCTAGATGGCATCTAAACTTGTGTGATTTAAATCATAGCATTAAATATGAATATTTCCATGATCTAAGGACCAAAAAAGAGAGGAAGCTATGACCATTAAAGATAAATAAGATACCTAAAAATTAAAGAAGTTGATGTAATTTAGGTAAAGTAGGAAGAAATAGTCATGTTCAAACCTTGAAGCTCATTGAGTTATAATGACACAAGTAGAAGACTAATCAAGTATCTTATGACATGTAACCACAATCATCTCATGGAAGATAAACTTGAGTTTACTCACCCACAATGCCAAGCCACTAGGAATTCATAACTGAGTCCTTCCCATAGTAAGCACTTGCCTTTATTGCCCTTGTAAAACTTGTTGATAATACACCCATGAATTCTCAACAAGTAGTGAGACATCAATATCAAATGTAGGTTCATCCCTTGGATGAGCAACTTACCTCCTTCATTTTTTCCACTCAAATTCTTACAATATATAATAATGCACTAGAATGGACAAAATAATATGAAGAATGAATTGATGGATAAGAGAGGGAAGGTGGAAGTGCAAAATCACTAGATTCCTAGCCAACCATTCAATTATCTCATGGAATCACATGAGTATATCCTACACATTATGAAAGATCCAATACTACATTCATTTACTATTACTTATCCACACAAAAGGGATGGACCTCTAAGTTACATTTTCAAGCAAAAAATTGTGCCTATCACTATTAGTGTTATCTAGCCTTGATTATTCTACAATCTAATCATTAGTGAATCAAATCAAGAAAATGTACTATATATCATCTAGAAGTAAGGAATCTAGTTTGGTTTTTGTCCATCCATAAACATATGAAAAGTATATTTTCTAAATTTGGCTTTATCAAAAATCTTTGTCAATTCTGTAGGGCATGCTAACTAGTGCTAATTCCTACAATTATTACAACTCCATGATCAAGTCAATAGAATCTCCATGATAGATATGATAATGTCTTGGATCAAAAATTATAATATTGAATGCTTTAAGAAAATTGATTTCATTATTTGAGTAGAAGCATCATTGACATAACCAAATTGTGAGAGAGACTTGTAGGTCTTCCTTACCATGGGTAGGGATGAGGTAAGAGATTATCTTGAACCATTATGTATGAGGGTCAAATGGTCTAGAAAATAAGCTAAACATAATATAACCATGTTTGATTGACTTCACACATGTTTTTCATAGGTATTAGTTCACTCTTTCATATTGAACTTTCTTGAAAAATTTTACAATTAATCTAGGATGATAGAAACATCAATTTCCATGGACCAAAGAATTTGGAATAATATCACTCTTTTCATTATCTTATTTTTTTAATTAATTTTTTATAGAAAATAATTTCTTATAAAGATAAAATCTTTTAAGATATACATAAGAACTAGAAAATGATTGAAGTACTAGATTATCATCTAGAGTCTTTCACTTGCACAAACACAAGAATTCATTCTTCATAATATGACATATCTAGGTTCACTAAATTTACTAATCTCTTTTGACCTAGCACATGTACCTTAATACAATCACACTAATCAAACTCATCATAGTGATCTCAAGGATCCTCAATGATACATCCTTCTCTTACTAGTGAGCAAGCACTCAACTAGGATTTCAAAGCTCATACCTTAAGATATGGATCCATCACCTTTGTATAGTATTAGTAGTAGTAACTTCAACAACTCTTGATGTGAGTTCCAGACTCCATTTAATTCTTGCTTGATTTACTATGGATGAATGACGTAAAATTAGGTGGATGAACTTCATTAAATAAGCACATCAATCAAGACTCCACTTTGGACCATTGATCATTAATTAAGCCTTGACCATTCATGAGCATTAATAGATCATTGAAAATAAAATGTTTTAACTATTGCCTATTAACCTAAAAAATGTTATCCATATCATCTAGATGGTATATATGCATGGCTCTAGACTGGTAACTATTATGGACAATATAAGGTCATTTTTACTAAAATTAAAACTCTCCTAGATGTAAAAAATGTGATGGATTAAAATATAAAATGTTATCACTAGGTTTTAAATCAAATTCTTTTGCATGATCATCATGGAACGAATTGATATAAGAATGTTCTAATTTATCACACATCAAGGCAATTCTATGATTCTCATTAAGAAGATTATGGTTAATCAACCTCTCTTTTCATGTAGAATCCAATGTCATATTAAAATTGGTCACATTAGGTAAGGTTTTTAGTTCAAGATCAAGAGACCATCATGGATCTTGTTCATATATCAACTTAAATAGTGTGTAGCTAATTAGGTTCTTCTATGCCATTTGATAGGTGCAAAAAACATCAATAAGCTTATTAATTTAGTCTCTTTTGTACTTACTAATCATTATCCTAAATATTCTTGCAATTTTATCATTAGTAATCTTGGCTTGCTCATTGGCTTGAAAGTGATAAGGAGAAGTTAATTTACGGTTAACTCCATAATATTCTAATAAATTATTAAAAATATTACTAACAAAATATGTAGCATTATTAGAGATCAAATTCTAGGAATGCCAAACCTATGGAATGTATTATTACAAAGGAAGATTATTATAGTGGATGCTAAAAAGTCTTTATAGTAGTAGGTTTACCTCCTTTTTATAGTAGCCAATGTATACAATAATATATGTTTTGTTATTGGAGCTTGGAGTAATGAAACCAACAAAGTAAATCCCTTACATGTCAAAGGGTTCATGTGATTAGATCCAATATTTGTTTTTCTCCATACGTGAGAATATATCTTTCTCTTGTTGATACCTATTACAACAACACATGAAGTATTAAGCATCACAAAACATGATGGATCAAAAATAATTTGTTAGGATTAGTTATATTATGCTTTTATTTCTAGCATAATATCGAGCTCAAATACCTTAATGTACATGATCCAAGATGATGGTTTGACTCTCTTCAAGATTACACCATCTCACAAGATCATTAGGGTACTTCTTATAAAAATGCTCTTTGATGAATAAGGATTTACTTGGTATTAGACTTGTTGAATCTTCCTTTCTTCCAACACAAAAATAATGTTTTGGTCCATTAAGTAGTTAAGGATATACACATACCATGGGAAATCACATGTATTTTGGATGTTAAAGATGGCCTAGGAAATATGATCATCTAAAAAGTCATCAAAAAGTGCATCTTCCCCTTTGTTGTTAATTCACAATCTTGATAGATGATGCATCATCACCTTCTCAGCTTCTTTGTAATTAATCATATGTAGATTGAAATTCTATAGAAGTAGTCATTGAACCATATGTAGACTAACATCTACTTTGTTCATGAGAAAGTAAATGGTACTATGATTAACATGAATGAAAATCATATCCCCAAATACACATGAATTTCTAGAGTATAAAGATGATGATATTGAGATCTTTTTCTATGGTAGTATAATTTAGTTATGGCTATATAATTTTTTTGGCTAGAATAGTAAATGTGCTAGGGTCTATTCTTCTCATTGAAGTACTTATAGATTCCATCCTATGCAAAATTAGAGGCATCTATCATGATATGAAATGGTTGAGTCTACTTAGGACTCTACAATACTAAGTTTTGTATTGATCTTTTCTTTAGGTATTAGAAGGTATTTTAACATTCCTTGTTTTACAATAATAGAAAATTCTTCTATGTTAGCTCAAATAATGATTTGGCTATTCTAGAATAATGTTTAACAAACTTATAGTAATAGCTTATATTTCCAAGGAAAGATTGCACTGTCTCTACTATCATGAGAATCTTTGTCATGTTTTTAATGATGTGTATCTTCTCAGGATTAACTTCAATTCTTCTCTTAGAGACTTTGGAACCGAGAAATAAGCTATCAATCATCATCAACTAGCTATTCTTCTAGTTCAAGTTCTAATTTACTTAAGAGAAATAGAGTAGAATAGCTTCAAGTTGTTCTAAGACTTCCTTAAATATTTTTCCATGTGAAAAAGTCATCCATGAAAGCTACCATAGTCTTGGAACATTAGCATCACAAACTTTTGAAATATGGCAAGTGGATTACACATCTTGAAAAGTATACACTAAAATGTAAAGGTCCCTCATAAATAAATAAAGGTAGCATTGGTATGATTCCTTAGCACTATGATAATTTGATAATAATAAAAGGTATGCATCAAGGAAACTATAGTACTCCTAGATGGAAATGTTATCTAGCACCTAGTTCATGAATGATAATGGAAAATAATTCTTAAATGTAGTGGTGTTCAACAACTTGTAGTCAACACAAACTCTCTATTCATTTTATAACAACCAATATTTTTGGCATCTTTATTATGTATGATGTTTGCAGAGTTTGTGATGCTTATACTCATATGTGCTCTATGTCAATATTGGTTTGGTATATTTTAAAGGTTTTCCCTAGAGGGTTTATGGTGATGTTGAGCTTTGTGATGCTTAGATGCATAGATGTTCTTATGTACCTTTTAATATTTAATTATATGTAAATATTTTTTATTATCATCTAGCAAGAGTACACTAATCCTATTATTGAGTATGAAAGGATCTCATGGGGATTGGTTGAGAGCATGACATGACATGTGATTTATCATCTATTTAATTATGTTTTTAGAGTACATGTTGTGACCCTAGTGGTTATGTGCTTTGATGATTTTTATGTATATACATGTATGTCTATTTATGTATTTTCTTTGATTCATTTTATTTTATTTTTATAAGAGGATTTTCAATATATTTTTAGTATGATTAATTTATTGTTATCTTTCTCTTTTAATTATTTTGCATGTATGTGAGTTACATGAGTGAGAAAGGAAGTTTACATTAGAGATGGATAAGAATTTTATTATTATTCTTTTACTTTTGTTTTGGATTGGGAAATTTATTTTTTATTCTATTTCATTTTTTTTTTCTTAATCATCTTCATTAAAATATCCATGAATCATTCTTTTCATACACTTTGATGATTTGATATGGGTGCTGTGGGAGATTGAAGCTATTGAGGTGTTGGTGGATTACAGATTAATTATGAAAATGGCTTGGATATTTGTGGTTTACTTTTTTCTCTTGTAATTTTTTATCATTATAGTTAGAGGTGAGTTATCTTGGATTATTCACAATTTATGGATATAGGTTTTTGTGCACATTCATTGGATGGGTATTGTTTACTTTTCCATTTGATTCAGATGCTATTTGTGGGCTAATTGTTTTTGCTTTAACCAATTAGATTGTATTTTGATGAATTTTTGGGGCATATTTTATGGCATTATTTTGCTAATTTTTCATTAATTTTGAGTGTGCATATTTTAACATTAATTTAGAAATTTTTTATGAGATTGGGTTATAAAGTTCATGAACTTGGTTTATTGTAATTGATTAATACAATTGTAGTAAATTCTTATGTGACTATGATCTTGGATTCCTATAGAGAGAGAGAGAGAGAGAGAGAGAGAAAGAGAGAGAGAGAGAGAGAGAGAGATGGTTTTTTTTCTGATGATGATTAGTTTGAAATTTTTGGGATTTGTTACGTTCATTTTGATACTTTGCCAGATCCATTTTCCTTACTTTGATGTTTTTATGTTTTTGTGATAGTTCTTATTTTTCATATTGGATTAGCTTAAATTTCTATTTCTCTTATGTATATGTAATCTTGATTATTGGTCTATCCCTACTGAGATTTCTAGCCTTGTCCTTTGATAATTGAATCACTAGTACTATCTTGTGATTTCTCTTGTTTCTTATCTATTCTTGTTCTTGATTTTTTAAGATTTTACCTCTTGTTTCCCTACCCATTATCATTGTTTTAGAGCTTTCCCCATTATTTCCTTATCTTTTTCTATTATTCAAGACATCCTAGATCTTTGCTAGACATCTCTTCCATAAGCCAATTACCTGGGCAAGATGTCTTTAGTTTAGGTAAGATGTGTTAAATGAGATGTCACAATGCCTTAAGATGTCATGAGTTCACACTTAAGATGTCATGATATCTTACCCAAGATGTCATGATATCTCACCCAAGATGTCACAATGTCTCATCTAAGACATTTCAATTTTTCAAGATATCTATTGATTTCCAAGATGTCTCTTCTATAAGCCCAACTCTACCATAAACTTGGATTTTGTGAAGTTTGGTTCTTCATTTTGGCTTGAAACTTGTTCTTCTTTGTCTTTAGGATATTTTGAAACCCTATCAAATCTTTTTCATTTGTTGGATTGAATATTTTCTTCTTTTATCTTTAATTATTAGTCATATTCATTTGGCTTGAATGATTATGATTTTCTTGAATCTTGGTTAATTGTTATCTTGTTCTTTTTAATCATTTTGGATTTTTACCTTGAGTGTTACTAATATTTCCAGGTCTTGATGTAAGATTTCTACCTTGTAAATCTTGATAATTTTCTCATTGGGTTTAGAGTTCAATATTCCATGTCATTCTTTGGTTAACTCATGATGTGATTAGTGATCCATATATGATTTTTGAATGTTGGTAATTCTAGTCTTTCCCTTTGTGTGATACTATCAAATTGTTGGAGATTATGATCATGTTTTTTCTTCTTGCAATTTATTGATATCTTGGAATGTGGTTGAGCCATGTGGTATCTTTTTGTTTTTGGATTTGGCTTCTTAGATGCTGGATTTCCCTATGATTAGATTTACCTTGTTAGTATCATGTGATTCCTTGGATTAGTAACCTTGTAAGGATTTCTTGGACTATTAAATTTCTTGATGAAATGGAATTTTTTGTTTGAATTTTGTGCCCTATACCATTGGTTTGGATGTCATAATTCTAGTTTTTTTTATTGTTTGGATGATAAAGCTAACATCAAATTTATGTGGCCAGTTAGAGATGGACTTCCTAGAGATGGCTTTATGATTGATTTCCACTAGGATGCATCAGTGTGATTTTTATTAGAAACCCCATCCTATGTGAAAGGATGATTTCATGGCTCATTAGTCCTTTTGTGTTGTTTCTAAAAAATGTTGGAGAAGATGTTTCTAGAGATGCCTCTACCACTGGTAGGTTTGAGAACCTTGAAGGTGAGGTCTTGGGTGATCCCTCAAGCTCATTGAGATTAATAATAAATTCAAGTTCTCGGTAATTTTAGTTTTATATGAATACATTTTTGGCATATGGTAAGTACACATGACAATATGACATTGATATGACACTATGAGTGCTGTGTCCTAGCCTCCTTGGCTATGGTAAGGGTTGAAGTGGGAAAATCTTGGTTTTGGTATCACATATTGGATGGATGTTTTGGCTACTCATTTGTATGCTTGTTTGCATGTTTTAGCTAACATATTTTGGAGGTTATCCATAATCATTCTAATTCCCATGAGATGTTTCCATTTGATAATTGGAGACGTTACCAAGGTTTCTCACTTAGTTTTATATTCATAACCAATTTTATTTTCAGGTTAATAAATTGAAATCAGATGGGAGCTCTTGGAGAGTTTGATATGATGATATGAGCTCATGAGTTTTATGTTCTATGTTTAGCTTAGGCTTTGGCTATTTTATGTATTTTGCATTTTAGCTTTTATGATAGGCAATGTATCTTTTTTTCTTAGCTTTTGAATATATGGATATTTCTTTGATTGGATCTTTTATATCATGCCATTTCATATTTATGCTATGGAGATTCAGCTTTGTAGTTTATGTTAATCTATTTCTAGCATATATGTCTTTATGTTATTTTATATTTATGCTTTTCTTTCTTTTCTTTCACTATTTAATTTTTTCTTTTTTCCTATGTTATCACATCATGCTAGGTATCTTCATTTTCTTTTAATGCAAGATCATTCCTTTTTGTATCATTTATTAGGGATTTTACCAAATGTGAGGTTGGCATCAAACTATAGCCTTTTTCTGATTTTTACTTTTATGCATTTAATGATGGCATTAGGTTCTATGTTTAGCTTAGGCTTTGGCTATTTTACGTATTTGGCATTTAGAAACCTAGCACCAATACGTAATCCCACTCTTGATCGATTTGAGGAGCCATTGAGAGATTCCCAACTTAAAACTGTCATTTTAGTTCCTACTCCTACACAAGAGGAGGAGATCAACCAAGTAGATATCAAATGCTATATGTTTTAGTTCTTCCATTAGAATACCAAGAAAAACTCTAGCTTACTATCAATGTAGTATGCTTTTGGGAGTGTTGGTAGTGAGGGATGGTCAATGGAAAGATAACTTATGTAGTATCTCCTATATATTTAGGTGATGAGGATTGTGCCATTTCCATTAAGTGACTTGAAGAGATCCTCAAGATCTTCAAGTTGATGGATTATAAACCAGCATAGAAAACTTGTTTGATGACTCATCTATTTTGTTGGACCTCTAGACATTGGTGGACTACATAGGAGAATATTCATCATTGGGAAGAGTATGATGTTTTTGTTGGAGTGATTTCCTCAATGATTTTAATGCTCATTACATTTTCTTAGAGTTCATGAAGGTGAAGGATAAGTAGTTCTATTGTATATATGAGAATAATTAGACTATGATAATATACAATTGTAAGTATTCAAAGCTAAGAATGTATGTTCTTCACATAGATTTGAATGAGAAATCCAAAGCTAACCATTTTTTTTATGGTCTTCATGCATCTATTAAGGATCATTTACTTTTTCTACATCTTTAGATGTATGAGGATGCATGAGTTCATGCATTAGATCTAATGTGCAATTAGTGGTTGAAGTGATAAGGTATGTAGTTCTTAGAAAATGAACTAGACCTCTTCTTAAAATTCTACAGGGTCCAAGAAGACCCAGACATCTACTTTGGATTATTAGTAGTAGCTAGTAGGTGATGGGACCACTTATGGACTTGTTACTTATTTTGCTTTTGGGAAAGTTGGACATGTTGGTAGGGACTACTTGAACTATCATAACTATGGTCAAGTGGATCAAAAGAGTTTCAACCATCTAAAGAGATTGGGTGGGGGAGGTTATTAATAGGATGACAAACCTACTAGTGGTTAGGGTGGTGGTAGGACACATGCATCAATATATGCTTTGATGGATTAGCTAGTTGATGCTTAACCTAGCACTATGGTGGAGGTTGCAAGTATAATTTTTGATTTAGTAGTTTTGATTCTTTTTTATTATAGTACAAGTTATTCCATTATAGATCCACATGTAGTTGCTCATTTGGGTTTGGAGGGTAAATGTCTAGATCAATGGCTTGTCGTTAGCTCCATTAGAGGTTATTGATTTATTATGAATTAAGTTTGTTAATTTGTACCTTTTGTAATTTAGAATGCCACTTGGTTCAGTGATCTTTACATCATAAACCTAGGTGATGAATAATGTTTTGTCTAGCTTTGATATTAGATACCTAATATCGGGTCCTAAGTTCAATGTTGAATATTTGATATCATGTGGTATGTGCTGGCCTATAAATATAGTGATTGGGCACATACTTTCCAAATAGTTTTTTGTCATAGCATAGTAAAGCTCTTGCAGTTTGTTTTCTCTAGAAATATAATATTTTCCAAAGTGTCCACAGCAAGAGTCATTGAGTGTATAGATCTTTATTTGAGCACTATTGTACCTAAGTATGGTAGTGTGTGCGGTAATAAAGATGATCTTTCTGATCAAACCTTGTAGCACCTTGGCTAGCTTAAATACTTTATTTGTGCATTTAATGTTTCATGCATTTTTCCTTAATGCTCTCAAGTAACTAAGCTAAGTAAGCTAGCTTGATTAAATAGAAGTTAATTAAACACATAAGTATGATTGATTCGAGCATGTGTATGACTCTTGGTAATCCCAACAATGCTTAATGTTTGATAATCCAATAGTGTTATACATGTTTAGGATGTGCACAAAAAGTGGAATTAGATACTTATGTTAGGATAGGAAGTTATTAATTGGTAATTAGATTAGTTAAATTGGTTCACAAATTAAGCTTCAACTTGTTCTTAATCATAGGCAAAGAAAATACAAAATAATAAAAATCATGTGCCTCAATTACACTTAACCATACAATTAAGCTCCATAAGTGTAGTTGAAAAGAAAATGATTATCATGATTAGATTTCACATCTTCGAACTATTGTACTTAGGAAGTTAAGGCTTGTGAAATTTGACCAAATTATGCATGAACACTTGTGATTCATATATTTGGATGTAGGGGTACCTTGCTGCTCATCATTGGCATTGTTGCTAAGGATCTTTTAGTTGTTATGTGTCTTATATAAGACTTAGTGAAAATCTATTCAAAATTGTTGGAATGAACATTAGAGTCATATCATACATTAAAATAACTACAACAATTTTAAAAAGCACATTGCATTTTTATTTTTCTAACACAAGATTTCTTCTTCTCACAAGAGTGATTCTTTGTCCAAGTCTAACGAAGTATATCAGCAGATTTCCTAATAATATCGAGTGGTATATCCTCATCCTAATGAGTATGTACCCAATTTCACCTTCATCCTACACTACGATGAACTGCTATTGTGGTGTGACATGGAGGGCAACATCGTGTTATTGCCTGATTGATTTGTTCCTATGATGCTCCACTAAACTCTTATACAATTGGGTCTCTAGGAACTTTATGTTAAGTACATTGTGCAAGATAGTGATGTTAGGGATTATCATCCCATTGAGGCACAACATCTAAGTGATCGATAGCTAGAATAGTGCTACGAATCTATGTAGGGGAAGTGGTTTAATGATTCTCCATACCTATTACACCAAAATGATGGTGCAGAATCCTTCTTTGGGGGTTTTTCATTTAGTGAAATTCCTTACTTTGACTTTAGTGAAGGAAGTTAAAACTAGAACCTATAGAACCTATAGTCCATGATCCATAAAACTAGAACCTTCATCATCTTCTAGCTTTAACTAGAATTCTAGGGGGCATAATCATAATGGAGGTAACTGACAAGACTGAGATGATTGAAGGGATCATTAGGCAAGTCAAGATCAAGGGTGTGGACATTCAAGAGAGACCCACCATCACAAATGAAGGGGCAGCAGAGGGCATTGTAGGCACTAGAATCATGGCCTTGATGAGCCTTTTCTTGCTACCCAAAGCATGTTAAACATTCTAGAGGTAGTGCAAATTCCTACAAGGTACATTAAGGATAGTTAGATCAACAGCCTAGACATGAACAATATTCCTAGGTTCAAAGGGGAATATAACTTAGATCTGTAGAATCATCTTCAAGCTTTCCACAATGCTTGTGTGTTGCAAAATATAGAAAATCATTTGCAAAAGCTTACTTTTTCACCATGATACTCATTTAAAAAGTAGAATGCTAGTACCATTCCTTAGAACTGGAATTCATGAGATGGTGGAGCACAATGCTTGAAATATTCAATGACAAGTATCAGACATACTCCTAAGTGTCTAATTTGAGGAGATAGATCCAAGGATGGAAGCAAGTATCAAACATCGTAGATGGTCTCCAATAAAAAATGAGAAGAATTCTTAGTGTCTATGCCCAAGGGTGATTGTTAGAATTAAGAGAAAATAAAATCCAAAGGCTAATTGAGTAAGTAGTGAAGAAAGAAGGAGAGTTGAGGAAACATGAAAGTATAGAAGAGTGCAACCGTGATCCTTCTATTCATAAGAGGAAGGTGTGATTTTGTGACAGTGAGGAGGAATCATTACTTTATGAGGTGGTGAATCATAAGACCTTGCTAATTCAAAAATGCATCTATGAAATTTCAGCCATGGTTAATTAGTTGTGGGACTTTGTGGATAGCAAATTTCAAGCTGTCCTGAAAATTTCTGAAGAGTCTAAAGAACATAGTAGTAATCATGATCATAGGAGGTGCAAGAAAGTTGAACATGTTAATCAAAGGGGTAAGGGAAAGATTTTTGCAATAGGAGAAGTTGTGGAAACTAAATTAGACAATGATGATGGGTGTGACATTTGCTCCTATGAACATCCAAAAAGATGTTACCCCATTGTTTCACACTTACAAGAGTCTAGGGTGTATGCTCTAAATCTATGACTAGTAAGAAGGCAAACACCCAAAATATTTTCTTATCCTCAAGGTAATCCTAGGTAGTTCCACTAGCAACAACAACATTATCCAAGTGGAACTCCACCACAATCATATAAGTAGTATTAATAGTGGCAGCAATCATAATAATGGGCGTTGGCACTACTAAGGCAACAATATGATAGACAACTTGATCCATATGGATATTACGTTTAGCAACCCTTTTCTCCACATGACTCTTCTAGTCATGTTTTGACCTTCCAACCTCACTACTACCCTCTTGACTATTATCAAACTCATTCTCCACATTTAAAGAGGGATACAACCTTTTACCCTTATCCTCCTATTCCTACACATGTTCCTCCACCCTCAACATAGCTACCACCTACTCCATCTATGCAAGGTAAACTTCCAACTTGACCATAGCAATGCAACACTATTAGGATAGTTAATCTACAATCAGTTCATCAATCAAGTGGTTCTAGTAATAAAACATAAAAAGATCATTTTTTTGACCCAACAGTCCATCTAAGCCCTCACATATACATACAATTGGTAATCCTACTCCTCCATCTTCCTCTATATCAAATTTCTTCAAATACCCTTCAAACCAAATACTGCCCAAGATCCATACTATTATGCTTACTCATGTTGTATCAAATTGGATTCATGATAGGAACCTTTACAAGAAACTAGCTAATCCTAGAGATTGCTAAGAATGAACTGTGTAAAGCTCTTCTTGATTTAAGTTCCAGTGTCATCTTGATTTCTCATGAGATATACTACATGGAACCTACCTCCTCTCAAGAAGAGCAATATTATATTAGAATTGATACTCCAATCCATCACTGTTTCATTAGAACTAGTAGAGGACATTGTGACCACTATTCGTGGGTGGTCTTATTCTATTGATTTCCTAGTAATCAAAGTTGAGAACTGTAAAGGGAACTTCCCAATCATCATGGGAAGGGCATGGCTAAGAACTGTTGATGCAAGAATGGGCATTAGAGATCATACCTTGGAGATATCTAATGAAAATGTATTTAAAAAGATCGAGAAGAAGCAAGTTCCATGAATCACGTACAATCATACAAGGTGTAATTGCATGTAAAATATTTAGTCTATTAAATAAGCATATATCTTTGCATGTAGGTAGTGTGCTTTAAAAGTAGATATTCAAATGTGCTTATATGTAGTAGCCACAAAACAAGAGGGTACCCAATGGCTAACCACTGATTCTGAAAGTAGCATACTTCGCATGGAACCTACTTAAAGCTTAACATGTGCATATGTTACAAGCATGGATGAACTAAAGTAAGTTCATCACCAACTCTATTATAATGCAAATGATGATACCTATTAGGAAGAGTTGGAAATTCCTAAAAATTTCAAGTAATATCCTCTTAAATAAAAAACTCTACCTACTAGCATGGGGTATGTATTCTTAAAAAATGGGAAGTAGATAATAATCAATGCAAATCCTACTCTATAATAATACTAGATACTATTGAATGTGGTTAAAAATGGTCAATAGCCTTTGCTTGGTCATATCCTAAACTCATAGGGATTGATTTGAGGATATGCCAACATGTTATCTACACTACCCGATCATGAAGCCAAAGAGGTAGCCATAGAGGTGATTGAACTCCAAATTGAAGCAAATCATCAAGGAGGAAATTGAACAACTCTTTAAGGTGAGGTTTATCTATCCCATTGCAAATAGTGAGTGGGTTAGTTTACTCATAATTGTGCCAAAAAAAGGTGACAAGTGGTGGGTCTACATTGATATTTGGCTATTGAATATGATAACATTCAAGGATCATTTTTTGTTAAGATTTGTTGATCAAGTGTTAGATAACATATTTGAGCATTGCTACTATATTTTTTTGGATGGTTATAATGGCTATAAACAAATTTAGATCACACCAGAGGATTAGGCCAAAACAACATTTATGAGTCCTTGGGGGACTTTTGAATATTGCAAGATTCCTTTTGGTCTATGCAATGCTCCTTCTATATTCCAATGTTTGGTCCCTAGCATTTTTTAACAATAACTAGGTAGTATGGTAGAAGTATTTATGGATGACTTCTCTACCTATGGGGATACATTTGAGCAAGCCTTGGACTACCTTGAGTAAGTGCTAAAATGATATGTTGAAATAAACTTATGGCTCAATTGGCAAAAGAGTCATTTAATGGTTTAAGAGGGCATTATGTTGGGGCATAGAATATCACAAATAGAAATTGAGGTTGACCCTAAAAAAATAAGGGTCATCCAATAAATGACCCAGCAACCAAAAATCATCAAAAATGTTCAGTCATTCTTTAGACACATTGGCTACTACCGATGATTCATAGAGAATTTTTCTAAGATCACAGAACCATTGGTTAAGCTAATAAAGAAAGATTCTCCATTTTTCTAGACCAAGGAATGTAAAAAAAAATTCAAAAACTAAAGAAAAAACTTGCAAAAAGTCTAATTCTACAAGCACCTAACTAGTCCAAACCATTTCATATTATGATAGATGCATCAAATTATGCTTTGGGAGTTGTGCTTACATAGTTGGATGACAAGACATATCCATATTACATCTACTATGTAAGTCAAAGCATTGTGGGTGTACAAATGAATTGCATCACCATAGAAAATGAATTAATGGTAGTGGTGTTTGCTCTGAAAAATTTTAGGCATTATGTGCTTGGATACAAAGTGCTTATGCACATAGACCACAGTGCCATTCACTTCCTCATGAACAATCCAATGGTGAAACCCTTGTGACCTATGATGGTTGGTGATCTTACAGGAATTGGATGCTAAGATGGTAGATCGAAAGGGAACTAAGAATGTGGTTACTAACCACTTGTCTCAGTTGCTATGGGATAACAAAGAGGAAAAAAACATACTATTAGATTTATTTCCTGATGAAATCCTCTTTGCTAGGGCTTAACTAAATAATTTCTTATTGAGCCTAAATGATATGATGACATTCTTACCTATCTTCTCACTTAAGAGATGCCACAAGGATTAGACCATCGA
Source organism: Gnetum montanum (assembly GCA_015680685.1). Classification (NCBI taxonomy): domain Eukaryota; kingdom Viridiplantae; phylum Streptophyta; class Gnetopsida; order Gnetales; family Gnetaceae; genus Gnetum; species Gnetum montanum. Next base: position 227,235 of record MNCI01035130.1, read on the forward strand.
AAGAAACAATAGTTTCTTCACTAGGTAAAAAATGCTTCATGGAGATCAACAAACATCTCTACAAGGTGTGTGTTGATGGCCTAGTCTGTTGGTATGTCCCTGATGCTGATCAACTATGCGTTCTCTAGGATGTTCATGAGGGTCCTTATGGGGACCACTATGATGGGAGATGCATGATCATTAAAATCTTGATTGTAAGGTACTATTGGCCAACAATCTTCAGGGATGCTCACCAATTTGTCCACTCTTGTGAATGCTACCAACAAGATGGTGGAATGACTACTTGAATAAAGAAACCTCAATAGTGGATCCAACCATTTGAACCCTTTGACATCTAGGGCATTAATTTCATGGGTCCCATCACACTCATGTTAAATGAAAAAATGTACATCATCGTTGTTGTTAGCTATTGTACATACATCTTCTATTGCTACTTGGTTTGTTCAAAAAAAAAATGTTATAAATAGGTTTGGTGTGCCATGTGCATTAATTTTTGACAATGAAACCCACTTTACAGCCACTACCTTTTAGAAGTTTATTCAATGCTTAGGGGTTAAACATAAACTAATAACACAATATTACCCCTAAGCCAATGGTCAAGGTAAGGTTAGAAACAAGAAAATCAAAAAGATCTTAATGATAATCATTAGCAAATATAGGAGGGATTGGAGCATAAAACTCAACAATGCCCTATGAGCTTATCACTCAACATGGAAACTTCCTATAGGCTATTCTCCCTATGAGATGATGTAAAAAAAATTACCAATACTTTCTATTCAATTCAAGCTTTATACACTTTCAACAGCCTATAACCTTGACTTTGACTTAAGTCTAGCACAAAAAGAGAGATTAATGAATCTCAACTTGCTAAAGAAAAACTAATTTGTGGTGCTTTCATCTAATGAGTTGCACAAGGCATTCAACAAAAAATGTCATGATCTTAAAATTAGAAAAGTTAAATTTCAACTAAGAGATAAGGTCCTCTACTAGAACCTCACATATGTACCTCAATGAACTAATCTTTAGATGTTGTGGAAAAGACCTTATATAATTTACAAAATTTTCAATTTTTGGGCCATGTTGATCTACAAACCTAAGAGCCCAAACTAGAAACAACTTATCAACATACAACAAGTCAAACCTTTCCATGAGCCTAAGCAAGCTAATGCAACAAATGCCTCATCAGATGGACAACCATGCTCAATCTTTTGAATCTCCTTCTTTCAACTTAGTCATTGGGGAGATGCCCATCCATGCTAATTATATAAGTAGCTCCTTAGTTTTTTACCTTTTTTTTTTTACACATTTTTATTTTCCACCTTGTTAATTTTATAGATTTTTGTTTTACACATTATTTATCTTTTACTTTTTGTTTTTACATTATTAATTTTTTAAGATTTTTGTTTTAGAACATTGTTAGTATGTTTTATTTTTCCAAAATATTTTACAATTTCTTATATATGTTCCTTTATTTCAATGTGATTTTCTTATTATGTTTTAATAATAACATTCCTTATTGCTAACTGGGTATAATGTGGTTTGTTTGATGTGGGCATGTGTTATGTAGTTATTTGATTGTTGGTGTTTGGATTGTAACTTTGAATTTTGTTATTGATAACTAGGACATGGTTTCTTTTTTATGAAATAAACAATGAGTGCGCAACATCCATCCATCCACAAACTCTATGGCTTTCCTTCTTTTGGAAGTATGAGGTCTCTTTTTCATTAATAAAACATTAACAAACTTGTGACTTTGGTAGCTTCTAAATTTGAAAAGGATTCAAAGGTTTTGAACATGGTGTGACTTCAAGGGAACTCAGTACTCTTTGTGCCTTTCTTCTTGGATGCATATGTGTTTTCATGGATTCTTTATCATTTTATGTAGACCAATAATAGGAGGTTGAATAAGTCTCTGGATGGTGTGGTTCCCATCATCATAAAAAATAAAAGCCAAAAAATAAAAAGATGATGGGAATTCAAGGCACACCCTTTAGACAAAATAAATAGGCTACAAGCATTGGTTATAAAACTAGAAAGGCATGTTACCTATGCCCAAAGGTCCCCTCTAACTAAGGCTCTTCTTTACTTCCCACTTCTCTTTTCTTCTTTAATAAGGAATGGTGGTTGTTTTGTGGAAGTACTCTTATGTCTGGGGGGTGGATTGGTCTTAGAGTGGTGATGCAACGTCACTAAATGTGGTTGGTTTTGGTTTGGACTAAAGATAGATTTTATTAGCTCACTTAACCACAAAAATTTAAGGGACTTCATGTGACCTTAATTGGAAACTACATTCCACTCTCTCTATTATTCATCTATGTTTTCCATGTCTCACCTCACTATTGATTTCATGTTCTTATTTGATGTTTTGGTTTGATGTGTCGAAATTCATAGGTAGTTTCTTGTGGGTTTTTGTACTTAACTTTCTGTAACCATTAATGATCCATGGGGCCCATGAACTTCTTGGTTTGAAGTTATGCAAGGGAAATAAAGGGCATGTGCCTGCTTTGGGGAGGACTCACTTACATATCTTTTAATTGGTTTAGTTAAGTTCTTTATCCTTAGATATCATCACAATCAAATCTTTTTTTCATACCACATTAGTGACATCCAATGGTGTGCATCTTCACAATGTTTTTAAGTGAAATTCTCTTTTTATTGTTGTGAATTATTTAACCCTCTTTAATCATTTCATCACATTTGAACTTTTCTGAATTTAATGGACTATTTATCTATTTTTCCTATTAACAAAATCAATCTATCGTAATCACAACCTAGTCAAGTGTAACAATTGACAAGACAATGTACTTAAAAGCTATATGTTACACATTGCATACTAATCCATGATTTTGTCATGATTGTAGTGGAAAGTTTGGATTGGAAGTAGTACTATCTTCACTAAAGGATAAGCAGTAGCATCATGTGATGTGGACCCTTCATAATTGTTGAATCTTCTCCCTCGCTCTTCAACTACCAGAGGAGTTGGATGTTAATTTTGTCCAAGGTGTTCAACTCTATTTTTATGAACATCAAATTTTGTAAAATATTGTAAATCCATACACTTGAGCACTTAGAATTTATCTATTTCATCTGAGTCAATTACATGTTAGTCAATAATCCCATACCTTCCTAATATTTTGGAAGAACCTTGTTCCTCTTTTTGTTCACTTGAGGATGAGTTTTCATTTAGTCATGGGGGTATGATCAACAATTTTTTGTCTAGCTTCAATATGGGATATTTAATATTGGATCCTCGATATCAGATACCTGATATCAAGCCCCAAGATGTGATGTTGAATATCTGATATCGTGGGGTATGTGCTTGGGCATACGACTTCTAGATAGCTTTTTGTCATAGCATAGCAAAGCTCTTGTAGTTTGTTTTTTCCAAAGTTCCTGGAACAAGAGGCATTGAGTGTACAGATCTTTATTCAAGCACTATTGTACCTAAGCAAAGTAGTGTGTGTAGCAATAAAGATGAGCTTTCTAATAAAACCTTGTAGCACCTTGGCTAGCTTAAATACTTTATTTGTGCATTTAATGTTTTATGCAATTTCCTATAATGCTCTTAAGTAATTAAGCTAAGTAAGCTAGTTCAATTAAATATAAGTTAGTTAAACACATAAGTACAATCACTTCAAGCATGCATATGACTCTTGGTAATCTTAGCAATGCTTAACATTTAGTAACCCAATAGCATTGTACATATTTAGGATGTGCACAGAAACTGAGATCGGATACTTATTTAGGATAATGAGTTATTAATTAGCAATTAGATTAGTTAAATTGGTTCACAAAATAAGTTTCAAGTTGTTCTTAATTGTAGAAAAAGAAAATACAAAATAATAAAAATCATGTGCCTCAATTACACTTAACCATACAATCAAGCTTCACAAGTGTAGTTGAGAAGACAACAATTGTCATGATTAAATTTCACGTCCTAGAACTAGTGTACTTAAGAACCTAAGGTCTATGGAATTCAATCAGATTGTGTGTGAATTCTTGTGATTCGTATGGTTGGGCATAGGGGTGCCTCGCTGCTCATTGCTCTAACTATGATGCTATATTGGGTATGAATTAGCTATCTCAATATTAGAAACTCTTAGATTGCTATATTACAGGACACTTTCCTTGGTAACAAATTATGGTGTTTTGATAATACTAGGCTATGTAAGGCAAAACTGAATCTTGTTTCCTTGAGATATTTTTACTAGTTGTCGATGAAAAGTTATTCTTATTTTGCTATTTTCATTTGTAACCTTCCCTTATCATAGAAGCTTAATCAAGTTTTAATTATTCATGAGTTTCTTAATCTTAGTTACCTAGTTTACCTCAAAGGTATGATGTTGAATTTGAGATTACTCTGAAACCTAATGCAAAATCCATCTTCAAGTTTCCACATAGGATGTCCCCTATTGAAATAGTAGAATTAGAGATTCAACTTGAGGAGTTACTTAACAAAGACCTAATTCATCTTAGTGCATCTCCATAGGGTGGCCTTATTCTCTTTGTAAAGAAGAATGATGGTAGTATGAGGCTATTTATTAATTACTAATAGTTGAACTATATTATTATGAAGAAAAAATATTTTTTGCCATGCATAGAAATTTTTTTTAATTAATTTAGGGAACCTCAACTATTCTCTAAGATTGAATTAAAGTCAAGTACAACCAAGTTCATATCAAGTAGGAGGATGTTCCCAAGAAATTCTTTAGAGCATAGTATGAACATTATGAGTTAGCTCATAGTTACTCCATTTATGGACTTATTTATTTAGGTTAATCCTTGATGTGGACTTATTTATTTAGGATTAACCTAAATAAATAATGTTCACATCAAGCACATTATGGACTTATTAAATAAATGATGTGGACTTATTAAGTTAGCTCATTTCCTAGCTATGAAGACTTCATCTAGCATGGAGGATGTTATGTAATTATTCATCTTTAAGATCATACAATTACATTATATTCCTACTAAGATTATCTCAGATCATGATATCAAATTCATTTTTTATTTTTAACATGCATTAATTAACAACCTAGGTATTAGGCTGAAAGTGAGTTTAGCTTATCATGTACAAACTAATAGTTAAGTTGAGAGAGTTAACCAAGTATTGAAGGATATGATTCAATATTATGCCTTGTAGTCTTTAGATAATTAGAATAGTTTATTTCCATTAATAGAGTTTTCTTGCAACAATAGCTATCAGTCTAGTTTAAAGATAGCATCATACAAATTTTTATATAGAAGATCTTGTAGAAATCCCATGTACTAGGATGCACTAGAGGATAGGTAATTTATCAATTCAGATATTATGTTGATGATGATAGGGTATAATAGGAAGATTCATGAGTAGCTAAAAGTAGCTTAGGATCATCAAGCAAGCTACATGAATTGTAAGAGTGGGCCTCTTCTATTTGCAATTGGTGACAAGATGTTCATTTGTGTCTTTGCACTAAAGGAATTGATGCATATCAATCAAAAAGAAATACTTGCATCTTGTTACATTGGAACATTGACATTCTTTAGTTCATAGAAGAGGTTTTGTATCATGCTAATTTGGCTTTATAACTTTCAAGCATTCATTATGTATTTCATGTCTCCATGGTGCAAAAGTATATCCATGATAATGGTCATGTTATTCATTGGTCTGAGGTATACCTTCAAGCTAATGCCTCATATCTGTAGTATCTTGTTAGGATCTTGTTTTGAATGAAGTACCAATTCTGTAGTATAATTTTTTCCATTCTAAAGATCTTGTGGAGGTATCATGGTTCCCAAGATTCTCCTCGGAAGCTTGAATCTAATTTATATTTATCTCATCTTGAGATCTTTAGGGAGGAAGATTCTTAAGTGGAGGGGAGGAAGGGAAAGGGGAGAAAAGGAAGGGAAGAGGAAGCGGAGGATGTAAAAACTCATATTTGGTACATATGATATTTGTAGAATTTGTGATGCTTATACTCGTGTGTGCTCTATGTCTGTTTTGATTCAATATATTTTTATGATTTTTCCTAGTGGCTTTATGGCAATGTTGAGCTTTGGAACACTTAGATGCATTGATGTACTTATGTATATTTTAATATTTAATTATACATACATTTTTTATTATCATGTAGCAGATATGCACCTATTGTTGAGAATGGTAAGATCTTATAAAGATTCGTTGGAAGCATGGCATAGCATGTAATTTATGATTTGTTTAATTATTTTTCTAGAGTGCATGTTGTGGTCCTAGTGGTAATGTGATTTGATGATTTTTATGCATATACATCTATGTTTATATATGTATTTTTTTTAGATTAGTTTTATTTTATTTTATGAGAGGATATTTGAATATATTTGTTGTATGATGGATTTTATGTATCTTTTTCTTTTAATTATTTTGTCATGTATGGAGTTACATCAGTGGAAGAAGAAGTTATGTTTGAGATGGATAAAATTTTTGGTATTATTCTTTAAATTTTATTATAGATTGAGAAATTGATATTTTCTTCCATTCCATTATTTTTCTTGGTCATCTCCATTAAAACTTCCATGGATCATTCATTCCATATACTTTGATTATTTGAAAGAGGTGCATTGGGAGATTGAAGCCATGGAGGTACTCATGGATTGTAGTTAGTTATGTAGATTGCTTGGATCTTTGCAGTTTACATTTCTTTCATGTGATTTTTCATCATTCAGATTTAGAGATGATTTATGTTGGCTTCTTCCCCATTTACGAATATAGGGTTTTGTGCACATTTGTAGGGTGGGTATTATTTAATTTGATGGATTTTTGCATGCATATTTGATGATATTATTTTACTATTTTTCCATCAATTTCAAATATGGGTATTGTAAAATTCATTCTAATAATTTTTTATGGAATTGTATTTTGACATTCATACTTTTGATTGTAATTTATTGATATAACTATGGTAAATTCTAATGTGGTTTTGATCTTGGATTCCTATAGAGAAAAAGAGATGTGGTTTGATTTCCCATGATGATGAGTTTGAAGTTTTGGGAATTTTATTACTTTCATTTTGATACTTTGTTAGATCCATTTTACTATGATCTTTTCATGTTTTTATGATGGTTTCCATTTTGCATATTGAATTGGATTGAATTCTTCTTTTTGTTGTGTATATATAATCTTGGTTGTTGGTCTATTCCTATTGAGATTTTCAGTTTTATTATTTGACAATTGAATTATTGGTTCATTCTTGTGATTACTCTTGTTTCTTGTCAGTGATTTTTTTCAGTTGTTGAGATCTTACCTATTGTTTCCATGTCCATTCTCATTATTTCATAGATTTTCCCATTATTTCCCAATCTTTTCTTGTCATTGGAGATGTCCTATATCTCTAGCAAGATGTCTCATCTTAGATTTGGATGTCTCTAGTTTAGGAGAGGCATCTCATCTAATATGCTATGATGTCTCACCCAAGATGTTAAGGCATATCATCTAAGATATCGTGATGTTTCATCCAAGACTTCTTACCTGACATGCTATGATGTCTTACCTGAGATATCTCCAGTTTTTTGAAGATGTCTTCTAATTTCAAGAAATCTTTGCTATAAACTTGTATTTTGTGGAATTTGGTCCTTGTTTTGACTTGAAATGTGGTCTCCTTGATCGCTAAGCTTTCCTAAAATCTTGTCAAATCTTCTTCATCTATTGGATTAACATTATCCTTACTAGATCTTTAATTATTAGTTGTTTTTCCTTTGGCTTAAATAATTGTGATTAGATTGAATCATAGTTGATTATGGCCTTTTTTCTTTTAAGCATTTTGAATTTCCACCTTAATCATTACTAACATTCTCAGGTCATGATACAAGCTTTATACCTTATCAATCTTGATAATTTTTGCATTACTCTTATTTTCTAATATTCTATCTCATTCTTTAGTTAACTTATGATGTGATTATTGAACCATATAAAATTCTTGGATGTTGGTAATTCTTGTATCTCCTTTTATGTGGAACTATCACATTGTTGAAGGTTACGATCATGCTTTCTCTCCTTGACCTATGTTGACATCTTGAGATGTGGTTGAACTATGCAATATCTTTTCATTGTTGGATTTGGTTCCTTATGATGGATTTCCATGTGATTGGATTTGTCTTATTAATGTCATGTAACTCCTTGAATTGCTATCCTTTGAAGAATCCCTTGTACTATTGAAGCACTTGAAGTAATGGACTCTTTTGTTTGGATGTTGGATCCTCCACCATCAATTTGAATGCTATGATTGTTATTTGTTGATTATTTGGATGATAGGACTAGCACTGAGTTTGTGTGACTAGTTAGAAATGGATGTGTTAAAGATGACTTTGTGATTGACCCCAACTAGGATCCACTAATGTGGCTTTCATAGAAGGCCCCATACTACATGAAAAGGGTAGTTCCATAGTTCATTACTCCTTTTATGTTGTTCTACAAAAATGTTAAAGGAGATGTCTTAAGAGGCATCTCTAGCACCAATAGGTTTTGGAACCTTAGAGATGATGTCCTAGATGATGCCTTTAGGTTCATTGAGACTACTAATAAATCTAATCACTTGGTAGTTTTATTGCAAAATGGATACATTCTAGCATATGGAAAGTACATATAACAACATGACATATATATGACACTAAGAGCGGTGTGTGTTATTCTCCTTGGTTGTGGTGATGGTTGAAGTGGGTGAATTGTAGTTTCGATATTACATGTTGGATGGATGATTTGGCTATTTATTTGCATACTTCTTTGTATGTTTGAGCTAACATATTTTGTAGGTCAGCAATGCTCCTAATAACTTCCATGAGATTTGTCCATTTGATGATTAGAGATATTTCCAAGATTTCTCACTCATTTTTATACTAATAACCCATTTTATTTTCAAGTTAATTGGTTAAGAGGATATGGAATATCTTGGAGGATTTGATATGGTGACATGAGTTTGATGATGTTTTAGGTTCAGCTAAGGCTTTGGCTATTTCATGTATTTGTCATTTCAGCTTTTATGCTTGACATTATGTCTTTTTCTTAGCTTTTGGACATATGAATATTTGTATGTTTAGCCAAATCAAAGAGATTTGTGCCTTTTCCACATATCTCTCCCAACTCGAATCCAAAACCTTTAAGGAAGCTGAAAGAGTGGAAGGATGGATTTCTACTATGTAAGATAAACTTATTTAATTTGCTAGAAATGATGTATGGGAATTGACACCTAGGCCCAATGATAAACTTATTATTCGAACAAAATAAGTCTTTAGTAACAAGACTAATGATAATGGAAACATCATTAAAACAAGGCTAGATTGGTTACCAAAGGATACAACAAATAAGAAGGATAGATTTTGTTAAACTTTTGCTCCTGTTGCTAGGTTGGAATCTATTAGAATTCTTCTTGCCTATGCTAGCATTAACAACATTGAGCTCTATCGAATGGAAGTCAAAAGTGTATTCTTCAATGGAACCATACAAGAAGAAGTTTACATTGAACAACCTAAAGGATTTGTTGATTCTATCAAGACTGATTGTCTACAAGCTCAAGAAAGCTCTCTAAGATCTTAAACAAGTACAAGAGCTTGGTATGAAAGGCTTTCTTAACACCTCACATCAAATGGATTTGAAAGAGGTAAAGATAATTATACATTATTTCTTAAAAGAGAAGGCAAAGATCTTCTAATTGTTCAAATCTATGTTGATGACATTAATTTCAATGCCACTAATGAAATTCTTTGCAAGAAATTTCTAATCTCATGCAATCTAAATTTGAAATTAGCATGTTGAGAGAGCTCAAGAACTTTATTGGGTTTTCAAATCTATCAAACAACTAATGGAACATTCATATGTCAAACAAAATATGTAAAAGATCTTCTGCTGAAATACGGCCTAACTAACATCAAAGTTAGAGGCACTCATATGGATGCAAATTCTAAACTTATTAAAGATGATCAAGGTAAGCCAGTTGATCCCAAGCTTTATAGAGTTATGATTGGTAGTCTTATTTATTTAACCACCAATAGACTAGATATAGCGTTAAGTATAGGATTGTGTGCTAGATATCATTCAGTTCCAAAGGATGCTGTATTTAATGCCTTTTGGTGGATAAAATCAGTAGCATGTGGTATGCCAATGTGTATGATACTTTTTAGCACATAAAATTGTAATGTGTGACCCTACAATATGTGAAGCTCTTCCTGCAAAATTTGGTGCTGTATTTGGGCTACCTTCATGGTTTAAATTTTAATGTGTGAACCATCAGTTCTTTTCACTTTTGCTACCAAATTTTGGCAATCTATTTAACATTTTGAGACTCCACACATTAGCATAAATGAAATTCAAAGCTCTTTGATCCTAAATTTAATATTATGCATCAAAAATTGTGTAAAAGTTTCCCAAAACAAGGCCACATGGTAGGATTCTTGATGGAAAAATAAAATAATTATTTCTACCTTTAAATTTCCATAAAATTACAATGTAAAATTTTTCTTTAATGGTTTTTATTTATCACATAACTTTTTTTTTTTTTTGAGTTGTTTCAGACTCCAACAATCATCACAAACAAGAAGGCTAGCATGCACCTCACTTAGTGTTAATGATGTATGAAGTTGTCATGTACACTTTACCAAATTTCAAAATCAAAATGTATCCAAAAAATATCAAATTACCATATTGATAGAATTATTATTAGTCTCAAATTAAACGTGAAGAATCTCCAAGAATCACTTCATACATTCTCAAACTATACTAGTGCTAGAGACACATCTACCAAGACTCACCTCAAATATTCTAAAGACATTAAACAAAAAGGGCTAATAAGGCATGGAATCACCCTCTTTCATAAGATGGGGTCTATAATGAAAGTTACATTGATTCATCCCAATGAGTTTCAATCACCAAACATCTCTAGGAAGCCCATCTATAACCAACCACACAAACATATTGCTATTTCAAACAACCAATCATCCAATAAACATACAAACAAAATAAACCAAAGTAATGGTGAAAGGCAATAACATAACTGAAAAAATCCAACTCACCAAGGAAAATCCAACAAAGTAAGGGATCCTTCCAAAAAACATTAGTCCAAATAATGTTATATAACCTTCCAAATTGAAGAAATCACATGGAACCAGCATCCAATAACATCTCACATATGTAACATAATGTCCTAATGACATCAACTAATTCAAAAAGGAGAAAAACATACCATATCTTCTAAGCAAACTAGTTAAATCAAAGTGACAAGAAGACTAGAATATCCAAAAATGAAAATTCATGTAGGGATTAATTCTCAAACCATACAATAGTCACTTAACTACGCAAGGTGTTCAATCGTCAAATTGGTTTTTGAACAACTAGATTGTAACTTACAGTTGATTTTCTATGAATTTTTTTGCAAGTCAATACATAGTGGATTTTCAATTTTTGTCCATTTTTCATGTCAATTAGGTTTTTTTTTTCATGTCCAAATGGTTACAAATTTTCTATTTTTTAGGTTTTGGATTTTTATTTTTTTGTTTAACAATTCCAATTGCTATGGAATCAATCAATTTTGATGTGTGGTTAATTTTTGGTGAAGTTGTTTTGTGAACTCATGCAAAGTGGGATTTTGGCTTTAATGGTATTGTTCATGTTATTTTTGCATTTTCTTCTTTAAGAAAGACTTGGAATTTTTGTGTTTTTACATTTATTATTAACAATTCCAAGTTTTATGGAATCATCAAATTTGGATGTATAATTAATTTTTGGTGAGTGTTTTTATTGATTGGTGTAAAAAGAGATTTTTAGTTTTCACTGTTTTACCCCTGAGAAGATGGAAAGCATTGGCACTTTGAAATTTTTTTTCAGCCAACGTCTTAAGTTCTTGGGGATTCTCTAAGGTGTTAGGGAGGGTTTGGAAGTGGTTTTGGCCAAGTTAAAAAAATTTTGGTAGTTTTTATCAATCTTCTACTATAGTCGTATGTGCAATTTTTTGCTGAACTTTGTTAAGGTTTTTGGTTGTGTTTAAATTTTTTTGCCAAGCTAAACTTTGAGAAAAACTTAATCATCAATACTAAACTCCAATGGTCATCTTTAATTGTTAGCATACTTTGTGTACTTGTCTTGCACTATGTATAATCTAACTTTAATAATCCTAATTTATTTTCTAGTCTTATTAATGATGTGTGTATGGAAAGGTCTAGCATATAACACTTCACAATATGCTACTTTCAAATTAGCTTGTTAACTATTATTATAAGCAAACTTTGCCAATGAAAGAATTATGTTTCAACTATCTTTGTAGTTTAAGTGAGTGGTTAAAGTATATCCTCTAAAATTTGATTTATTATCTTTATCTAACCATCTATACCTAGGTAATACATTGAGTTCATATTTAGTGTAGAGTCAAGACTTGAACACATAAGAACAAATGCATGGTTTAACATACCAAGTTTAAACGGTGTAGAAAATGGTGGAAGTTCCATCAAAACGTCTTCGACGGTAATCGGTCGATGAGATGCCCATTCGCTATCCAACTAGCCAACTTCTTTACATTTTCTATAGAACTTGGAATACTTGGTTAGATAAGCTTTGAAATCAAGCCCAAGTTGTTCTATAACACTAGCACACATGTTCTTGATAGAGGAGAACTCTTGCAGAGCCGTTTAGGCCAACACCAAGGTATTCGTGTTACCGTGAAGGCCATTCTTGTCAATATAAAACTTGGCAACATACAAGAATACGATAAGCATTTTTGTCTAGCATAACACATTAAAATATCTTCACAAGACTCACCCACCAGCACAATAAATGGTTCCAGGTGGGTTCTGAAAGTAGGTGTCCATGTGATAGGCAACGTACAATGTGTTGTATAAATAAATGGTAGCATTCGTATTTGGGCATGTCCCAGATTCAACTTAGATGCCTCAAGCCCCTTGGGCATTAATTCGAGCCTTCTGCCCCTTCACCCGTGATCAACCCTTCAGCCATGATCTTCAGAATGCCCTGGTTTGCCCTAGACAACAACGTTTCTGTAAGTATAGTGGTTTTTTCAGCCAATAAATGTGACCATACGATCATACTAAAATGGCAAAGGAGGAATTTTAAGAAGTCTCATGCACGCTCCTAAAACCAAACCACCTGCTACCCCACCCATGCATGGGAAAGGGGGCCATTGGCCATAGGTTCATTAAGGTAGCACAAGACTCCTACAAGCTCAAGGATGATCAGAAAGGGTTTCAACATGACCTTGCATGACAAAGCACCAAATGTTAGCATTGTGTTCAAGTAATGATTACTGATGTAGCGTAGTGTAACCCTGCATTTACAAATTTTCCTTTGGCATGAAACAATATGTCCCTGGTTAAACATTGCATGTAGTGTAGCAAAGTGTCATATGTAGTGTAGTGTAGCAACTAAGCCCTATGTAGTGTAGCATAGTGGGTGCACCCTATGATGTAATAGTTACATGCTGCACAACATAGCATAGCAGACTTGCCTTGTACAGCCTAGCGTAACAGTTACACTTTCACACAAGGGTGATAGTTGCGCTACGCACAGCGTAGCAAAATGACTGCATCTCATGTAGCATAGCAAAAGAGCATGTACAACAGATGCAATGGTATAACAAGTGTAACAATATGACAAATACAATAAGCACAATGTACAATAGGCAAACAAGCAAAACACTCTAACAGCGTAGTAGCATATTGAGCCTTTGACAATATAGCAGTGCGATAGATTGCTAGCATAACAGTCCAAGGACCTATCAATATAACAACGTAGCGTAACAGCAATGAAAAAATGTTACAGTCTAACAAGACAAACAAAAAAAAGAACTCATAGCATCCCCATTATCCTAACCCTACCCTACCACATGAAACATAACTCATGCTACACTACACCAGGCATGTGCTACGCTATCCCAAAACTTTGCAAACAGAAAATCCCTTCTAATGGTAGAACGCTACATTGAGCATGCACTATGCCTCTCGAAACTGCCCAAACCCTTGCAATAGTGTAGTGACCATTCTTAGCAATGGTGGCTAGGGTGGTACCACCTACAGCCATCGCATAGCAACCAAATGACTGCCGCAGCCAAAGTGATGATAGCCAAGGCACAGTGGCCAAAACGGTCAAAAAAGCAATGACAACAATTGCAGTAGTGATAGTAGTAATGACAATGGCAATCTAACCTAATACATCATATAACAGAAACGAGGGTAGCGTAACGACTTACCGAGTAGATGGAGCCTCCTGCCACTCCTCAACGTGCACCTTGGAGAGGCGTTCTAGAGTGTCCCTCACTTCGTCCACCTTGGCCAGTCCTCGATGCCTGTGTTCACTTTTGTGCACCATTGCCTTACTCACAAATTGGTAGTACCAACTATTATGGTACACCTGTTACGCTCTCTCTCAGTTCAACCATGCTACACTCTTAAGTATGGGCTTTGATAATGAAAATAACAAGTTTACCAAGGGGTAATCTGCTATTTATAGTTGGGATGGTAAAATACTCGTAATTTCACATTCTAGGTAATGCAGGACACCCCTACAACGTAGCACTACTATAGCGTAGTCCAACTAGAGTGTAGCACTCATCGATAGTGTAGTAAGTGGGCCCACCAAAATTTTCACTCTGTATTTACAAATTTTAAACCTATTGATGTTAACCTATAATATAGCTCAGTGAAAGTCCGCAAAGATCTTAAACTAACAATGTTAACCTATAATATGGCTTAGTGACGGTCCACAAAGACCTTAAACTAACAATGTTAACCTAAAATATGGCTCAGTGATGGTCCACAAAGACCTTAAACTAGCAATGTTAACCTACAATACAACTTAGTGATGGTCCAAAAAGACCTTAAACTAATAATTTTAACTTAGAGTGTGGTCTTGTTAACGGTCCTCCATGACCTTAAAATGGCAATTTTAGCATTTATTTTACATTTTAGACCAAACTTTACATTATTACGGTCTGCTACGACCTTAAACTGTCAACCTTAACCTCTTTTACATTTTAAACCTATTGATAGTTTGCCATGACTTTAAATTAGCAATTTTAACATTCCTCTCACAATATTACATGGTTACGGTCCGATAAGACCTTAAACTGGCAATTTCAATTTACAAATTTTGCATAGTGGTAGTCTGCCAAGACCTTAAACTAGAAATTTCTTATGTTGCATTACTACTTTACATATGTTCATTACATGTTGTTTCAAACAGGTATCACTTGACTTGGTTTATTTGCTTGTTGTGATAGGTACAATCGAAAAAATGGCTATGCATGGTGATCTCTATTCGCCTTTGACCTTGACAGGTCCCTTTGGCAAATTTACAAGATGCTTGAATCCAAAATTGGTAGACTTTAAGTCATCCTCTCAAAACACCGTAGCGTCCATGGAAACATCCCTAGATTGGCCTGAACATCTCGTCCAAGCCTTAGACTTAGAGGCTGGGGATGTGACTGAGGATCCTCTTGAAGAAATCCTTGTAACTTTCTCTAGAAGTGAAGCAAAATCCTTGAAAGTCAGCTCCCTATTACATCCATAGGTGCACCAAAACATTTCAAAAGTTCTCCATGACAATGTTAAAGTGATTGTATGGTCATATGATGAAATTCTAGGCCTGGACCCACGGCTCATATAACACAACATTATCCTAGATCCATGTGTCAATGTAGTAAAGCAAAAGCCTTGCAAAATCAAACCAGAGATTGCACTAGCTGTACGTGATGAAATCACCAAGCTTTATCAAGTTGGTTTCATCCAGGTGGTTGATTACTCAGAATGGGTATCAAACATCATTGTAGTTTTTAAGAAAATAGGAGACATACGAATTTGTATAGACTTTCGAGACGTAAACAAAGTAATGATTAAGGATGACTTCCCATTGCCAAGTATTGATCAACTCATCAACACCACAATTGGTCATGCCTTACTGTCCTTTATGGATAGGTTTTCGGGCTATAACTAGATCCATATAAACCTAGATCATTAGTTGGCAACCACTTTCATGACCCCTTGGAGGACCTTTTGTTATACAATGATACCCTTTGGACTCAAAAACGCTGGAGCAACTTATCAACAAGTGATGACATATATTTTTAGTGACTACCTCTTGGAGAAATTGAACAATTACGTGGATGACATATCAGTCAAGTCTAAGGAGGCTATCAATCATCCCAATGATGTTAATATAGTACTCCAATGTTGTCATAGGCATGACTTGCACCTCAACCCTAAGAAATGTGTTTTCAGAGTTAAAACTAGACGCATGCTAGGTTTCATAGTGTTGGAAACAAGAATATGAGTGGACCTCGATAAAGTGAGGGCTGTCATCAACTTAGCATTGCCTACAAACCTTAAAGAGCTATATGGGTTGCAAGGCAAAGTACAGTTTATTAGAAAGTTTATTCCAAGGTTGACGGACAAGCTACACCCCATGCAACACCTACTTAAGAAGGGGGTCAACTTCGAGTGGACAAATCAATGTCAACAAGCCTTTGATAACCTAAAGAAAGAGCTTTTGTATCTTCCAACTATTTACCCACCATAGAGGAATAAGCCTTTCTACATCTACCTTGCTACTTCAAACACATCTATTGTGGCATTTATGTTAAAAAAGAGATGATGAGTTTGAAATCTTGATCTATTAATTAAGCCATGCATTAATAGCTTACAAGGAAAAGTACAACGAGGTAGAAAAATAGTCTCACCCTAGTGTTTGTGCTCAAAAAGTGGAGACATTACCTATTTCACAACAAAGTTAACATCATATGCAAGAGCAACATACTTCGGGCTATCACAACTAATTTATATGAGAGTAGTAAGATAGGTCGATGGAAAGCTATAACGATGAAATTCGATTTACATTATGTGGCACAATCATCAACAAAGGGTCAAGCAATAGCCACATAGCTTACAACTTCACCCATTGATGATCAGGATATAATAGAACCTGAATTTCTGGATGAACGCATCAATAGCCTAAACCCTGTACCATCTGATTTTGAAGCAACTTTACATTTTGATGGCACTTTAACTACGGAAGGTGGTAGTGCCATCGTAGTTATTACACTTCTCTCTAGGGAAATTTGACCCTTCATCTATCGCTTTACATTCCTTTGTACGAACAACGTAGCTGAGTATGAAGGACTCCTTAGGGGCCTTCTAGTAGCTCAAGAGCGAAAGATCCAACATTTGGTAGTCCAGGGTAACTCACAATTAGTTGTCATCCTTACAAGGCTTCACATTTACAACCTTATTGTGACTTTGCCAAGAATTTGCTAAAACAGTTTACAACATTAGACATTCAACACGTGCATCGCAACGAAAACACTATGGCAGATGCACAAGCCATGTTAGCATTAAATGTGCCATCGCACCTATTTACAACTTTGCCCACATCGATAATAAAATGCATAGATCCTATTATTCAAGTGACACAAATTACATCTGTAAGTGCAACAGATATCCAAGAATGGTATGCCAACATTAAAGTTTACCTTCAACACGACGAACCCCCACACGACTTGACATCCGCTCAAAAGGATGTAATATGAAAGTGAGCCCAATAGTATGTTCTCATAGGAGATAACACCTTATGCAAACGCTCCTTTGATAGGATATTACTAACTTGCATTGGTGGGGAAGAAGCAAAAAAAATTGTTAACGAAGTCGATGAGGAACTATGTGGAGGGCACATAGCCCCTAGGGCTATGTCAGCAAAAATCAGATGCCTAAGGTACTATTGGCCTTACATCAAACGAGATTACCTTGCCAAAGTTAGGACATGTGATGTATGTTAATGCTATGCAAACCTTATACATGTATCACCCACTAAAATTACATCCTACACAAATTACATGGCCATTCCAATGTTGAGGACTAGATATCATAGGACTCATCATGCCCAAGTCTTTTGTAGGACATAGCTTCATTATCACTACAACTGAATATTTCATAAAGTGGGTAGAGGCTATTCCCCTAAGAAAAACTACATCTCAACATGTTTTCCACTTGATTTTGTATAACATAGTTACAAGGTTTGGTCTTCCCATGACTATTGTGATAGACAATGGGCCATAATTTAGTAGTGCAGAAACCAAAACCTTTTGCGACAACCTTGGGATCAAATAATCTTTTTCATCACCATACTACCCACAAGCAAATGATCAAGTAGAGGCAACAAACAAACCCATCATTAACCTTTTCAAAAAGATGCTTAGCAGTAGCAAAAGGCACTGGCATGAGCAAATCCTCTACATGTTGTGGGCTTACCATACAACATGCTGAATGGCTATAGGTAAGACTTTATACAGCCTCATTTACAGATCTGAAGCAGTGTTACCTCTTGAATTGTAGGTTCCATCACTTTGGATGATCCTCTTAAACATTATGGATAAAACTTAAAACAACGAGTCAAGGATCATTGATCTTGACTTCGTAGAGGAGGAGCGTGCCCGAACACTTGGTTGCATTGAATGGTACTAAGATAAACAACAGCAAAAGCATCATTGCAACCTACAGCAACAACCAATCAAAAAAGGAGACCTAGTTCTCAAGGATGTTTGTGAACCTATAAACAAATTCTTAGCCAACTAGGAAGGCCCTTTCATAGTCATAAAAGCCTATGAGAATGGGGCGTTCAACTGGCTAATATGGATGGTAACAAGTTCACAAATTCGGTTAACCACTTGTACCTCAAGCCATACTACATTTGACTCAAAGGACTACATCAGATACAAAGCAAGGTAACTAGATCATCTGCTATGATGTAAAACTAGCAAAAAACATCTGCTATGACATAAAACTGGCACAGATAGTTTGCTATGACTATAAACTAGCACAACACATCCTTGGGCTACGACATAAAACTGGCACCCACAGCATGGTCTGCTATGACCTTAAACTAGCCATCCATAGTCTGTTATGATGTTAAACTAGCACAGCGGTCTACTACGACCTTAAACTAGTACATCACGATCTGCTAGAACTTTAAACTAGCACATCTAATGGTCTACCAAAACCTTAAACTGGGTTTGCAATGCAGTGCCTCCTAGCTCACATCCACAACCCTACAAACAAGCAAGCATGCACACTTTAAAACTTTTGGACAACACAAGGTGGGATGCTACAATTTTAGAATGTTATTCACATTGCTAAGGAAACATTCTCTGGAACACATGCAGCATCGCCACCTTTAGCATCTTGCTGATCTTCCAGAGATGTCACTTGCTAAGCTTACTGCTACCACAGCCACTGATCCTAGCAGTAGCTCCAATTGTCAACACCTGTTGCTAGAGTCCCAACACTATTGTGGACCAGCCACAAGGTTGCCATCCTCCATCCCTCACCATCGTCCAAGTCCAAGAGACGTTCAGCTGTTAGGTTCCTCACCTTGCAACTAGACTTCATGATGTTTACCTTGGGCGAGGAATCCTGAGCACCTACATCACCACTATTCCTAGCCTCTTCGGTGTAAACCTTTCTGGCATGCCATTGCCAGAATCTATGTTGGCCTTCCTACTTTGAACATCGCACACTTTAGTGACAACACTTGCCAGTCTAGTGGTGTCCAAAGCAAGCAGGACTTTGCCTTCACTTCACTCAATGTTTGCTTTTTTTTTTTGTTTTCTTTCTATTGTGTTTGTAGGATACAAGCCAAGATTCTTCAAAGATGCATTTCACCACAAGAGCAAGACATGACATCATTTCGAAGTAATTTCTCTAATTAGCTTAGCTACTTGGGAGTGCACACCCTATTCTCCCTTTCAGTCGGTTTAACCTCCATTCCTTATACTTGCAATTTTCCATATCCCCTTTCATAAGCTTTCCCAATGCACATAAAGCCCCTTCACATGCCCAACCCTCAAGTCCATGATGGGCATAACGCAACTCACCCCATGGGAAGCATCTATAGGTAGGTCAAAGCCCAACATGAATGAAACACAACTCATCTTAGGGAGGAAACATTTATCTTGCAACAACAAGTTGCTTGCAAGTGAACATGGGTGTACAATGAAGGAAAAGCATAAAAATGCAAAAGGAGTAGAAAAGCTCAAAAGAAATGAAGGTGCTTAAAATAAATGGCACAATGTGCTACTTAACAATTGCTTCGACCATAAATCGACCATATCTAACCATTCCAGTGAGAGGTCAAAGGCCAAAAAAGAAAGACATCCATGTGTGCTGACTTCCTCATAAGCACTCCAACGAGGGATCACGCTATGGCAACATTTTTTCAAAGCATTGCACTTACACTCATTTCTTCCCTGAACCTATTTCCTTAACTCCATCCCTTACCCCCTATTCTACATAACTCTCCTAGTACTCTCAAACGAATCGAAGTGTCATCTGAGCAGACATTGAAAAATGATGTTGGTGTCTGGTCCTTCATGGTGTTTTGTATTCTTTATCGATGTCTCTTGCTTAGATCCTCTAGATGTTAATAAAGAGGGGCCATTGAAACACCATAAATGTTAGGATTCTCTTGATTCAACAATCCTAAAATTTGGGCAAAGGTCACCACAAGCATGGTGTCACATTAGACCGTGCAGACAATACCCTCTGCGGCATAGTCAATGTAGCACCCAACCACAAGGCTAGTTTGCATGAAAGAGGCACTAAGGCTAGACCACACAGTCCAAAAAATTTTCTATTGCCTAGGCTAAAACACTTGCTACACTCTTTGGCTTGCCCAGCTGGACACTTGACCCGACTGATAATCTACCAAAGGACCATACTAGGAGCTGTCGAAAGTGTTCAAGATGAGTGAAATAGTTTAGCAGTTTTTCTAACTACAGGAACCTGCTATGCTGCATAGTGTAGCAAGCCTTGAGGAGACTGAACGGGTGCAAAAGATGCAGATTGACAACAACTCAGCCCTCCAAGGCAGCCCTACTTCATCCTAGATGCATGAGTAACATGACACAACAAAATGTGGCAAGTTTTGTCAGAAATTATTGCAATTTGAGCACTACGCTATGCTACACTACAGATCATAGCACAACATAGGGAAAATGTACTCTGACAGTACTCCTACTCATATGGCTCTAATGGAATAATCACATTTACCCATGCTTCAACCATCAAAAATAGGTTTGCTCTATTGACACACCAGGACTTGACTAACATCCCATGACAAAATGTTTGCAAGATTGAGTTAGAATCCAAGCTAAACTAGGTGCTACACTACACAACGTAGCACAATGTAGCAAGGATAGAACATACAAAGGCCCTCTGCTAAGTGGTTCCAACAAAAGGATTACACTTGGTCACACTTTGGCCTCCAAAACTACCTATTCTACTTAGCCTCAAGCAAAGTTTCTTGACAAAGCATTACAAATTAATGAGGATGCATGTCACATTGGTTGCTACGCTATACTATGTTATGTAGCATAGCATAGCATAGTGTAGTAAGGAAACAAAGCACAAAAGTGTTCCAAGGATGAATTCAGTAGGTCCCAAGACCTTTCAGCATAAAAGAAAGGGTTGCAATTACTTTCCTAGCTAGGCCTTAAATAGGTATTCTGAGCTTTCAGATGAGATTTCTTTCAAGACTAGTGACTATGCTACGCAATGTAGCACAACATGGTATATGAATGTTTACACTACTCCAATACACTGGGTAGCGTAAATAGTGTAACACCTACATGGAAGTCCCAAGATATCTTCGGTTAGCTCTAGAACTTGTTGACAATGGTTACTCTTGTCCCAACATATATTCAATAGAAAAAATTAGTGAGTTTGCTTTATTTTGCACCCCCTTGACTATCCCCTAACGTTGTCCCTATGCTTGACCCTACTCGCAAGAGTAGGGAAGACATAGTCCTGGAGCACAGGCTCCACTTTGCATTCATTGTTGGCATCTTTCGTTATAACAAATGTGGCAATTCAATGGATTCTAGCACATGAAATTTCAGCAGTATGATCATAGCATAACAGGTTTTACATCCAGCATTACATAATTGCATGAAATAGTCATGTTTGCACTCTATGGGACCGAGGACACATGGCATCCAAACCATGTTTTTCTCCCACTCCTGGCCCTATAAATACCTCAGCAAACAATGTTCAAAGGGCTGGCTTTTGGACTCATCTTCTCTATGGTTGGCTTTAGGCATTTTTAGTGTGGTTGGCTTTTGAGCATGTTTGGCATTCTGGCATTTTGGTTTCTTGGAAATTAACTTTGGCAAGCATATTGGGAAGTAGAAGGACCCTGTTAGTAAGCTGTTGATAGCAGTTCAAGGAGTTGTGACCATACTGCTTCGTTGTAAGCTGTGCCTGTCCACACTGCCCCTCTGTTGTGCATCGCCTTCAATCAAGCAAAGATTAGATCCCTCGATCTTGGGGCGGTGCACTTTCTCACTCAAACCTATTTTATTTTTGTTTTGCTATTTTCATATTTTGCATTATTTTTCATCATTTTACATTTGATGCTTATTGCTTAGCTTGCACATAACGTCTTTAAAATGATTATTTACGAAAGGTTATTGTACATCGATTAAGTCCTTGTTTGATTGACCAAACGATTCAGGGCATCCCGTTTCCATTTACCCTAACACAACCCTCACACGGATCTAGGGTTAGGCTATTTGCCCAGTGACCTCTCGGTGTTCCAGCCACTGACGTTTTTGGTTACCATAGAAGGGTCCTTTCTTGACCTTCATCAGCTAATCAAGGATAGTATCAAGATTCAAGTTATATTTTAAGTAGTTAATGAATGGCAAAATTAGATCTTCCAAAGAGGATATTGATCCTTTTAGCAAGGCATGATGCTACTCAAGGACCTTTACCATAATGGGATAAAGGGAAAATTCTTGTTATAGTATGCATCCAAGCTTGCAGTAACAAGCACTCAGATTGGAAGCTTATGAGGTGAAAGTTAGGATATGGGGATACCAAGGAGGAGAGTTGGAGGTAGGACCATAGGACTAATAGGATCATCCTAATAGAAATCCATGATTTTTATAGTCTTCATAACTCTTCTATTAGATCTTGGATCATTTGGAAAGCTTGATCTAGCCCTTGCGATGCCTCCATCAATTGTGGGGTATGCACAACATGTTGTGGTGTATGTTGGAAGGCTTTTGGTCTCATGATAGGTTGTTGTCATAGTGCTAGATGGGCTAAATAACGAAAAAGATGTTTGTGTTAGTATCTAGGGCACGAATTGGACAAAAGGGGTATGTGACCTTTGGGTTACTTGAGGTTTCATGGTGGGGTCTATTTGTGTGGTAAGAGCCACCAATGATTGTAGCACAAACTAAGGCTATATGGCAAAAGACATGGGGAAGTGAAAGGTTGTAGGCTATGGCATCAATTCTGTTTGGTATGTTGCAATGATCGGCATGGGCCCAAACATTTTAGTTAGGAAGGGGTTGAGGATTGGAATATTTATCACATGGAAGAGGTGAGGAAGGTGGGGGGGGGGGGGGGGGGGTGGGGGGTGGTGGCACTGGAGGTATCCCTTGTGGCCTTTCAAGTTGATTGTTGAAAGAGCCCATCCATGCAGTTCTCATGTTTAGATTCTACCTTGATCTCATCTTGTTTTTCCTACAACTCATCCAAGCTAGCATTTCCATCTTCCTCATCCATCTTAATTAATTAATATAGGATGTATGCATAAGTTTTGGTAAGGGGTATCTAGTCATATGATGAAGGAATGTGTTTCTTCCCATCATGGTGTATGAGCTCATACTCCTTCTTAGCTTTTGCATTCATCCTCAAAATCAGCATGCCAGCCTAAATCTTAGTACAAATGAAATTATAATAATCTTCATTTAAGATTGAGAACTTAGGACTTCATACCTAAGTCTTAGGGATTGCCTATATTCAACCACAACTTGGTTCAGGGGATCATACATCCTTATAGCTTATTGGCTGGACCTAGTATCGATGAAGTCGAAGGGCAAGATGGTTGATTTTTAGAACAACATGTTGGTAACATCAAAGGTTTGGCTAAACAAAAATGTTTAATTAATAAAGAAAATAAGAATTCTAGCAAATGAAATTTTCAAAATGCTAAAAGAGATATGGTTGTCAAATCTTGCAAACTATAATGTGTAGGTGTTTTTCAAAGGGGGTATACTTGTAAGAGATGTCTTAGGATAGAGGTTCTTTTGGACTCTCCCCATGGTTTGGAAATCATGGAACACTCTGAGGTTCCATTAAGTGATACTCAACTATTGGAAAATCCATCTCAACTTAGCTATACCAAGCTAGTAGTAGGACTCCCTCTTGTTGCATCCTTTTCTAAGTTCTCTTCATACTATCCTTACTTGGAAAACTAAATGGATTTGATTCTATGGTGGTCATAGATATGTAGAAAACCAAGATTAGATAGTCCTAGTGTGGTGCCTTATCAAACCTTGTACTAGATCATGAGTGGTTTGGGGGTGAGGCATCCCTCACATTGTCACCCTTTTCATCGATGATGTCTATAGGGTTGCTTGTCTACTTGTTTGGTAAGTCCTCATTTAGAGTTTAGAGGTTCTCCTTGAGGTGTATTCTCTTATTAAGAAGTTTTTGTATCACTCACTCACTTCCAAGGATTACTTGCTTGTTTAGAGGCATATTTCCTAGGTCTTCTATCCTAGATCCATATGATCTAAGTGAATTCCTTGGGGTGCCAAAAAAACATCGAGGCAACATTATTACAGGTGGTATAAGAGAATTCTTGTAATCATGTTGTGATAAGCATGTACCCTTTGGTAGTGCTATACCATCGAGGTTCCATGTTTATAATCCTTCACACTATATATTCTAGTGATATAGGATCATATCCTTATGTATTCTTTGAACAGTTACCTTATGGTAAGACTCTTAAGCTTTTTCATTATGGGGCTAATGCTATGGTGTGAACAACTAATGTATGCTATTCTTCTAAATGATGTATATGATTATGTTACGGTGTTGTCCTCCACTAATTCACTTGTGGTTGGACTACTCTAATTTGACAAATTGTTGTTGCTAAAGGAGCTTTCATCTCTAGTCTCTAGTGGTAATCTAGGATGAATTAAACCTAGTCTCCACTTTGGTCTCCACCTAGATGACATGTATTGATATGGCATTGATTGGATTATGCAAGATGTGGTATCCTTACACTCTTGGACATTGTAGATATAGTGAGTGGAGGAATTACAAATTAGAACATGTTGTTTCACAAGTACCTTGGGATGGAGGACCTTTAGACATGTGCTATTGGTAAGCCTTGTTTTGGGTGGATCAAGATCATCATCAGTGGACATTGTACATTCATGTTTGTGATTGTATATTTTCCTAGTTGTGTAGCCTTATCTCTTCTTGGCTACATTTTCAAATTCCACATGCATGTCTCTCTTTCCATGTCTATCATGCATAATGCAAGGCTTTGTGCTCTATGTTCTGTGATGAATCATTGTTGGGATTGCTGAGGATGCATTTTGAGGCCATGTGTGGCATCCAAAAATTGAATTATTGTGGTCCTTATTTTGATAACCTTTTATGCTTTAAGCATGATGGTCTTTGTTGTTGATTTTTCAGGTGTTGCATTTTCCTAGTTTGAGCTAGTTGTGTTACCCTTGGTTTTGTGGTATCACTTCTTTGATTGATGACATTTATTTGGGCATTTTGTTTTGGAGATCTTCTAGAGAAAATCATCCTATTGTTGGTTCTTCTTGAGACCTCACCTCTTTTGATGAGAGTCTTCCCTTGTGGATGCATCCTATCTATTGTTGCTCTTTGTAGCAAGAAGTGAAGCTCTGTTGAGATCTATTATTTTCTATACCCTGGTCTCCCTCATTATGTTTTGAGTTGAGATAATGATCTTCTAGTGCCCAAGCCTCTTCTAAATTTGTTAAGATTTTTATTCTGGTGGAAACCAATGTCAATGGTTGGGAATGATTGTTGTATGTGAATCTTTGGAATTTTCAGAGTGTTTTAGTTCATTCTCTCTTGGTGTGCCTCATGAAATGTTCTGTTATGTGAGTGTATCTAGTTGAACCATCATGTTTTGCATGATTGATATTTATGAATGCTATTGAGGTCTTGCTCTCTATGCTGTTGTGAGACTGATATCTCTCTATTGTGTGATCATGCTTGATGGTTGTATATGAGGCTAATGTGTTGATCATGTTCTTGCTGGCTCCTTTGTTTCCAAGTGGTTGTCTCAATCTTGTAGGCAGCATAGGTACAAAGATGTAGCTAGTGGTGACCTTAATAGATTCTATGAGCACTATATTTGTGGGAAGATACATTCCCTTGAGGCCTTCATGAATTGGTTACATGGTCTTGGAATCCCTACATTTCGTTGTGAATTTACCAATACCATTACTATTGTATAATAGTCGGTACATCATGATTTGTTTACCTCTTAGTGTTGGGTGCGCACTACTAGAGGATGGTGGTCCATCATAGATCCTATGGATATTGGGTTAGTAGATGACTTGGCATAGTATCCTTGGCCATTGCAAATACTAATGACCTAGCAGTGGTTAAATGCTTTGAAATCTTACTATGGTAGGTGGTGGATTCTTAGTTGGGGGCATCCTATGTTCAATCGTTGTGTTCATGTCCTAGTTTGTTTTCTTTTGATGTCTATCTTGCAATTGGTGTAGTGCAATTTTTGTTCATGTATCTAGAGACAAGTTTTTCTTAGAACATCATGATGCAGCTTTAGTATTACTCCTAGTGGCCTAAAGCCTTTAGCTTTGGATGGGCTTAGGTAGTTTGTCCTATAGCCTTCTAAGCCTAGGTAGGATCCCCAAATGTCATGTATTATGTTCCCGAAATGTACTCCTACCCTCCAGCATGTAATATTGTAAGATTGTAATGTATTGTTGTTATGTATTTAGTTTCGATAGATCTTACACACAGAAGTGCTAGATGTTATTTCCCTACGTGAATCAACTATTTTCTTATTGTAGGCCTGTGACACACCCTATGAGAAGGCTAGAATTGATGTATAATAACTCCTTATGCTGATCCTTGAAGAACCTCCTATCTATGTTTGTAAGTATCCTCTGTACCCTAATTTGAGAATTTTTGAAAGACCAATGGAAAGTCCTATTTTTGTGTAAATGATGGCTAGGACATGTTCTTGCCCGAGGTGCTTCCAAATTTATGCTTTGTGTTCTTGCTGATCTTGGCAAGCTATGATTGTGTGTCCTTTAGTGAGCATGTTTAAGATAGGATAAGTTGTGGAACTCTTCCGTTTAGCTTCCTTGATTGGTGGAAATCTAATTCATAGGTGATCTATGGTGGAATGCAGCCTAAAATTCAAAAAAATTAGTTTGATAAACTCTTGATAGTGGGTAGTTCATGCTGGCCATATTAGTTGCAATGGTAGAATGAATATTCAAATCCATGGTGATGCAGCTATGGGTTAGAGTTAAGTTCTGGATCCTAGCACCTAGACTTCCTCTTCCATGGTTGGATGTGGTCTTTGAGGTAGTTTTTGCAAGTGTTGGAATGGTTGGCCAACTTGAAACAAATGATGCATAGTTCAAAATTATTGATTTCTCTTGGAAGCCTTACATGGTGGACCTATATGTGCTAGAAAAACACTTGTGCCTATGCATTCATGACTTTGGCTTATGATGTTTTTCGAGCTATGGTGTATCATCCCATCCCTCTTTGTACTCTAGTGTATCACCCCATCATTCTAGGGTATTACCCCATTTCTCTAGTGTATTGTTGAATTATGTTAGTGTCCCAAATTCTTTAGTGGGATAGCATGGCCAAGCACTCTAGTACATAGTGACTCTCTAACCATATGACGTGGTCCATTCTTCATTTCGATGGATGCCTTCTTTAATTTTCAGTAGAATAATGTAAGTTGAATGGTGATAGTTGTTCTTCTAGTTGGGATTCAAAGGTAGTTGATGTTTGGAACTTGTTCTAAGCATTGGTTCCATGCACTTGAACTCTTGAGGCTAGTTTTCAAAGATACATTATTATTACCGTATTTTAGTTCATGGAATCTTCTTTGTGAGATCATGTGCTTAATGTAGTCTTGATGTATATACCTCTTCTCTTATAAGCAAGTTGTGATCTCATGTACTCTCTCTTATTTTTTGGGCTTTAGAGGGACTTCCTTGTTGGGGTTCTTTGGTAGACCTTCCTTATTGTAAACCCTTTGACGATGAATCATGAATTGTTTTTAGTTAGTAGTTGATGATGATGATGCTCATTCATTATGATTTCAAATTATCTTAAGGATATATGGGCAAACTATTCTTGTTAACACTCAAGTATGTTGTTAGGGTCTAATGGTAATAGGTAGTGGTGTGGCCTTGCATACCATAATTGTTGTAAATGGGATGGACTGGGATGTATGAAATAAAAACCTAGACCTCCTCTATTGAAATGGAATTCCTCTATGTGGATGTTTGGTGGATGAACTCTTTGGATTATTAAGTTGATCTTTGAGGTGAAATCAAATGTGGGTAAGACTTATGAATCTATGTCTTTCAATAGCTAGTAGTGGGTTGAAATTATGGTTTTCTTGTCTATGTGGACTACTTGGGCATGTATTATGGGTATGGTGTAGTCGGGTTGCTATCCTTGCCTATGAAAGAAACCTTCCAAATAGGATATTCCCTTTCAATTCAAAAATTCAATGAAAGGTTTTGATTATGAGTGGAAGAAAAATTCACATTCTGGGAGGACTATCTTAGGATTGCTTGCCCTACCCATCCTCTACTTATCCAAGGATTCGAGTACCTGCTCTTGATGTTGGACATCATCTAATGATGTTGATGAAAGATTAGGTTAGAATGCTATGATAACTTCTTGGATATGTTTTCCAAACAAATTTTGGATCATATTTCTTGCTATGAAAATGGAATAGTGTTGGATGATGAAATGTGGATTGTGATGCTAGTGTGTTTGTGGATAGCAAGGTTAGATTCAAGAGATCTACCCTCCATACCTTGTTTTGAAGGGAGATTATGATCAACTCCCATCCTACTAGCTGAAATAGATGTGATATGGAAAAATGAAAGAAAATATGTGGATGGTATAGATGCAATGATCTAGCACATAGATGGCTAGACCAGTGAGATCCCATGGGTCTTGATGCTAGAAGTAGAACTTGGGGTTTTGGCAAGCTTGAGTTGCTTGTGGAAACATGGGCTCTTTGACACTATGTTCTCTTTCTTAGTTATGGTTTCCCAAGTCCATCACCAGGGGTGAAAGTGATCCTCATGAGCCTTCAAAATTTATGGAAAAGAAAACTCAAGGGAGTCGATGGATGCTAACCTGTCATTCAAAATGGAACTTGTTTGGACTTGTGAAAGAAGAGACGTCCTCTTGCATAGGTATGGATCTATGCAAGAAGACAAGTTTCTAGACCTGATAAGGGATGAATCTAGGGGATTCCTTAGAGATGTTGGACCTTTGCATTGGACTTATCTCTATTGTCATAGAGTAGGGAAAGTCTTTCGATTCCTCCAAGTGTCCTTTGCATTTCATGTAAGGTCTTCAATGGAATGATGTATTAGGTGTTGGGGTTGATATCTTCCTTGTAGCCTAGCATCAATTGAGTTGAGGGACTTCCCAACATTGATGGAACTACAAACCCATACTTGATGTGTACTCTCAAAGTTATCCTAAGCTTTGCTCGAAAGATGTTGCTTCTTTTTTGTAGGGAAGGATTGTTAGAGATGTCTCAGGATAGAGGTTCTTTTAGGCTCTTCCCATGTTTTGAGGACCATGGAACACTTTGAGGTACCCTTTAGTGATACTCAAGTGTTAGAAAACCCATTCTCACTTGGTGGTACTAAGCCAAAGTAGGAATACCTCTTGTTGCATCCCTTTTTAAGTCCTCTTCATACATGGCCCTAATTCTATGATGGTCATAGATATGTAGGAAGCTAGGATTGGATAGTCCTAGTGTAGTGCCTTGTTGAATCTTATACCAAATCATGAGGGATCTAGGTGTGAGGCATCCCTTGTAGATACATTATGATCACTTTCACTGATCATGTCTACAAGATTGCTTATGTACATGTAAGTCCTTGTTCAGAGTTTAGAGGTTCTCCTTAAGGTGTATTCTCTAATTAAGAAGTAGTTGTGTCGCTCACTCCCTTCCAAGGGTTGTTTTCTTGTTTATAGGCATATTCTCTAGGTCTTTGGCCCTAGATCCATTCAATTTTAGTGATTTCCTTGGGTTTTGAACAATGTTGAAGCAATGTTGTTACAATACCCCTTCACTTTAGAATAAGGCAAAAAATCTTTCTAGTAATACTAATGCTAGAACTAAGAAGGGAGGAAGAAGAGGGTAAGATGAAAAATCTTATATCTCTCTTCATAGCATTGGACAATTTTACTTTTTTTGTAGGTACTATTATTTTGGCTAAAAACAAAGTGGAAATTTTGATAGGGTACCAATGTTGGTCTTGCTAAAAAATTTTCATAGTAGGGGGCTATGAGGCTTTGGGTGATGCAATCATCAACACTGGCCTTACTAGAAAATTTTTATAATAGAGGGGATAACCTTTTGTAGGACACTAACACTAGCTTTAAAATTTCAAGAAATTGCTGTGAAAATTTTTCCACAACCCAAATGACCTACATCTTTCATGCTAGATTTTGGTGATAATGGAGGATGGGTCTCAATGTTGGTTTGGTAGTAAAAAATGTGTTAAGAAAATTTAGAAAAAAAATTTCAAAGGTTTTCATCATTTTTAAAAATTTTTAAGGGACTTAAAATTTTTTTAGGGGACTTGAAAATTTTAAGTTGGATCTCGTGTGTCAAGGAAAAGAACGAGGCTGAGAGAAATACTGCAGAAACTGTAAACAGAAACACTGTTAGACAAAAAGTAATAGAAAGCTTAAAGCATTGCACAATGTCTGTTGTGACACAAAATGTTTTCGGGGACTTGCATCCCTCATCAGTGTGTTTAGGCAATGCAGCCAGGCAGCCGAAGCTGCAAAGACAAGGAAATGAGCATGCTAGTACATGTATAAATAATGTCCCAGCTTAAAAAAAATTTAAACTCCCGCTCATAAAATTTAAGCGGGCCCCATTTGTCAAAGGCAAAATGGGGGTGGGACGATGTACTGACAAAACTATTACAAACAGTATTTCACAGGCAAACATGAAACATTCAACAAATCAAATCTACAAGGCAGAGCCGAAGGGTGTTAAGGTTTAAGGGGAACTCTCATGTTTGAATGGTGGACATGAGGGGTCCGACACCAGAGAATGTCATGAACGCAGATGTCCGACACCAGAGAATGTCATGAACGTAGATGTCCGGCTAAAAATAGCAACGAACAAAGATCTTCAACAGCAACGAAGAGACGTTCTGCAACATCGCCGAAGAAGAAACAGCCAGGGGTTGTGAAGAAGCTAAACAAAACAGCTTCAGAAGAAACCACAACCAAGAGGACCAACGTAAGCAGGGCGGTTGTCAAAACATGGATCAAGAAGAAACATGTTGTGGTCTGCATAATCCTGCAACGCGATCAGAACCCGTGAAGAACTTGCACAAGGATTAAAACCTAACCAAAAATAGAAAGATCTGAAAATGGTTAGAATCTAAAGGACAGTGAAAGACGCTGTCTGGCAAGGATTTGCAATTCCAAGGCAACGAGATAGAGAGAAAAATTTCAGAGTCTTAAAATTTTAAGTTGGATCTTGTGCGTCAAGGAAAAGAACGAGGGGCTGAGAGAAATACTGCAGAAATTGTAAAATAGAAACACTGTTAGATAGAAAGTAATAGAAAGCTCAAAGCATTGCACAACGTCTGTTGTGACACAAAACGTTTTCGGGGACTTGCACCCCTCATTAGTGTGTTACGTCAATGCAGCCAGGCAACCGAAGCTGCAAAGGCAAGGAAATGAGCATGCCAGTACATGTATAAATAGTGTCCTAGCTTTTAAAATTTAAACTCCTGCTCATAAAATTTAAGAAATTTTAGAAATTTTAGAGATTTGATCTCGTGCGTCAAGGAAAAGAACGGGGAGGCTGAGAGAAATACTGTAGAAACTGTAAAATAGAAGCATTGTTAAACAGAAAGTAATAGAAAGCTCAAAGCATTGCACAACATCTGTTGTGACACAAAACGTTTTCGGGGACTTGCACCCCTCATCAGTGTGTTTAGGCAATGCGGCCAGGCAGTCGAAGCTGCAAAGGCAAGAAAATGAGCATGCCAGTACATGTATAAATAGTGTCCTAGCTTAAAAAAATTTAAACTCCCGCTCATAAAATTTAAGCAGGCCCCATTCGTCAAAGGTGAAATGGGGGTGGGACGATGTACTGATAAAACTATTACAAGCAGTATTTCAAAGGTGAACATGAAACATTCTACAAAACGGATCTACAAGGTAGAGCCGAAGGGTGTAAGGGAAAAGGAGAACCCTCATGTTTGAATGGTGGACATAAGGGGTCCAACTCCCACTCATAAAATTTAAACTCTCGCTCATAAAATTTAAACTCCCGCTCATAAAATTTAAGAAATTTTAGAAATTTTAGAGATTTGATCTCATGCGTCAAGGAAAAGAATGGGGAGGCTGACAGAAATACTGCAGAAACTGTAAAACATAAACACTGTTAAACAGAAAGTAATAGAAAGCTCAAAGCATTGCACAACGTCTGTTGTGACACAAAACGTTTTCGGGGACTTGCACCCCTCATCAAGTATGTGTCTCACATATATTTAGATGTGAAATCTGTAGGCACCATTTTGTTGATGATCTTCATGCATCCATAAAGGATCTTGCTTTCTATACCTCTTTAGACATATGAGAATGCTCAAGTTCATGTAGTAGATGTAGAGCATAGTTAGCTAAAGTAGCTCAAGTTCAATCAATGTGGACCTAAAGAGCTACTTTAGATGACCAGTAGTAGTAATAGTAGAGGTATTAATAGTAAGCAATGGGTCATAGGAACACTTGCAGGTACATTACTTATCGTTATTATAAATGAGTTAGATACATTAATAGGGAATGACCCAACTACCATAATTGGGGTAAACTAGACCATAAGATCTTCAATTATCTAAAGAGTTTAGAATGTGAAGATGATCTACAAGATGGTAAACTCGTTAGTGGCTAGATGGTAGCAGGATACATGCATGTGTATATGCTTTTAAATACTAGTTATTTGATTCTTAGTATAATAGCATGATAAAAGAAATAGGTATGATTTTTAATTTAGTAGATTTAATTATATTAGATCCTAGTGCAATCCATTCTTTCATTGATCCATAAGTAGTTGAATGATTGGGTTTGATGAATCACTATCTTGGTTAAGGGCACATTCTTATCTTCGTTAATGGTTATCTACTTGCTTTGGATAAAGTTTGTAGGTTTGTACCCTTGGTAATTTAGAACACCACATGGTTAAATGATCTCCACATAATGAACCTATGTGAGTATGAAGTTCTCTTTGTAATGGATTGGTTATCTCAATATTAGGATTTCTTGGATTAGTATCACAAGGAACTTTTCTTAGTATTGGATGATGGTGTTCAAATGATGCTGCATAGTTCATTGTCAAAGATCAACTTGGATTTTATGTTTTTAAGACATTATTACCATTTGAGGAGAAAGGATCATTCTCATTTTTCTATTTTAGTTAGTGAACCTTCTTTGTCACTTGTAATTGATCAAATTTCTTTAACTCATAAGTTTCTTGATGTTTTCATTATAAGTTACATAGTTTTCTTTCAAGGCATGATGTTGAGCTTGAGACTTCTCTCAAACTTCATGCTAAACCTATCTCCAAGGTTTCACATAGGACATTCCCTATAAAGTTAGTAAAATTATAGATTCAACTCCATGAGTTGCTAGAAATGAACCTAATCTCATTCACGTGATCTTATTCTCTTTGTGAAGAAGAAGAATGGTAGCATGTAGTTGTGCATTCATTACCAAGAATTGAACCAGGTGATAGTCATATGTAATTATCCTTTAGTAGATAATTTGATTGATTAGTTGAGGAAAGCTTGGATGTTCTTTAAAATAGCTCTAAATTTAGGATATCACCATGTGCACATCAAAGAGGAAGATGTTCCAAAGATAGTCTTCAAAACATAGTATGGACATTATGAGTTCTTGATGTTTCCATTTAGACTTACTAATTCTTCTATACTACTTATGCACCTCATGAATAGTGTCATTAGATCATACTTAGAGCAATTTGTTATTGTGTTTACTGATGACATCTTAATGTACTCTTTATTCAAGAAGCTACATGAATATCATCTTAGCATTATTTTGTATACATTTAGAAAACATTAATTATTTGAACAAGATTTTATGTATTCAAGTCATGTTGTTTTCAAGGTTGGGATAATAGTGGATCCCACTAAGATATAAGTTATTTAGGATTGGTTATTCTCATAGATGTTAAAGAGATTCATAGTTTTCTTAGGATGGTAGTTTTTTATAGGAGATTTTTTAAAAACTTCTTCAACATCACTTCATCCCTCACAAAGCTTTTATGGAGGGATGTTGGTTTCTTGTGGGACGTTTATTCTCAAATTTTCTTTCATTAACTCAAGGATGGATTGGTCATGAATGCTATATTAATATCACCTATCCCAAGTAAACTGTTTGACATTTGTATCGATGCATTAGGAGAAGGTTTTGTGTATTTTTTCATGCAAGAGGATAAATTCCTAGTATATGCATCATGATAGTTAAAGCTTCATGAAATATGATACCCCATGCATGACCTTGATTTGGGAGTGATAGCATTTATCTTGAATGTTTGGTGCTAGTACTTGATTAGGGAGTAGTTAATGATTTGGATGGATTACAAGTGATTGTAGTATTTGATGAATCAATCATATTTAAATCTATATTAGAGGAGGTAGATTAACCTATTGGTCAATTTCAATTTGATCATCTAGTATTGGATTGGAAAACGCAATGTTATTGTAGATGCCTTAAGCTATGTGACTAGTAAGCTCAAGAGGTTGGTGATCTAGTTTGATGTGGTATAAGCAACTTAGAAAATATAGTGATTTTTCTATGGTAGTTAATACGCTCAAGTTGCTTCATTGTATGGACATAATTCCTTATGAAAACATATATTATGGGAAACTCATCTCAGTAGGCTTTAGATGCATTCAGGCAACAATAATATGTACTAGATACTAAAGAGGTTGTACATGTAGATAGTCATGAAGAAGTAGGTAGAAGAATTTGTGACTAAATGTTTGATTTATAAGAAGGTTAAACTTAAGCATAAATGACTAGGTGGCTAGTTGTACCTTTACACTATTCTTGAGTAAAAGTGAAAGGTGTTTGGCATGGATTCAATTAGGAGTTTTCCTTGCACTAGGAATGAAAGGACATCATCCTTATTGTTGTTGACCTGTTAACCATGTCATCTCATTTCCTAGCTATCAAAGGTTTAGTTAATGTAATGAATATAGTGCACTTGATTATCTTTGATATCATACTATTTCATAACATTTCTACTAAGATTATTTTAGATCATGATTCCAAATTTAATTTTTAGTTTTAGCATGCATTCATAGAAAGCCTAAGTTGTAGGTTGAATATGAGTTTAGCTTACCATTCGCAAACTAATGATTAGTTTAAGAGAGTTAACCAAATGTTGGAGGATATTCTTTGATCATATTCTTTGTAGTTTTTACGTAGTTGAAATATTCTATTAGTGTTAGTAGAGTTTTTCTAGAAAAATAACAATTACACAAGTTTAAAGGTAGTAGCATATTAGGTTTTATATAGGAGATCTTGTATGATATCCTTATGTTAGGATGTAATCAAGGATAGATAACATATAAATTTAGATGTTATGATGAAGATGACTAGGTAGATTACTAAGATTCATAACTAGCTTAAAGTAGCTTAGGAGCATCAAGCAAGCTACGTAAACTATAGGAGAATATCTCTCATATTCTTAGTTGGTAATAAGATGTTTGTTTATGTCTATTCACTAAAGGTCTTAATCTATTTTAGTATGACAAGGGAACTTGAATATTGTTATATTGGGCCATTTGATGTTCTTCAGCATATAAGAGAGGTGACATAGCATATTCATTTTCCTCCAACACTTTCAAGCTTTCATGATATGGAATTATGTTCTTCATCATAATCATGTTAATTAGACTAAGCTATAGCTTCAAGCTATTCCTTTGTACATGAAGCATCCCATTCAAATTTGGGATTGAATGGAGTATTAGTTGCATAGTAGGAAAATTCCCATGATGACAGTCTCATGAAGTTGTCATGATTCTTAATAGATTACTTTAGACAGTTTTCTAGATTTGCATTCTTCTCATCATAGGATCTTTTGGGAGAAACATCCTTAAATATGGGGGATGGCAAGGGGAGGGGGAGAAAGATGATAGGATATAACATTTTAATTGGTATGCTAGTGCCTGACATTATTTCTTGAGTGGATGGTAGAGGTGGTGGTAGTTGCTGATCTTCTTTTGATATTGCAGGAGTCTTATCTTTCATCATTTCTAATCAAGAGGTAATAAAAGTATGTTAGGTCGTATCATTGGCATATCAGACTATCCCTATCCTTTGGCAGAGTTTTATGATTAAACATGGAAATGATAGGGTTTTTCTTCCATGTTCATTCTCCTTGAAATGCTTCTCTATCTCCTAATAGATTAGCTATTGAAGGTTAACTAGGAAGTTTTCACTTAGAGCAGCATAGGCACGAGTAGAGAAGATTGTTACCTTACTAAGGCTTATTGTTGGATTGAGGTGATAAGCCACTATCTTGAAGTATGTTCACTCTACCGATGTGAGCATGTGAAACTCCTTATGGTCAATCCCATAACACCACTAGGTCCACTTCCTTTTGGCCTTAGGGTCTACTTGTATTGAGATTTTTGCCAAATGAGTGCTAGAATCAAGAGGACCAAGACCCTATGCAATCACTTGGATATCCTTGATTCTCATAGTGGTCCCTACCTTTCTACTATTCCAAAAGAGATATGTCTCCCCCATATACCACTTACCATTGGTAGTGATGATTGACCATATGGAAGAGCTTTGTAATTATGTCTTGATGTTTGATGGAGAATGTTCCAAGCATGATTCAAAGTTTAGTTCTTGTAGAAATAAGCATTGGACATCATGAAGGTTGATTGTATCTGGTAGGCTTATGTCAATGTGACCTCAAGTCTTGGTATGGGCCCTAGTGCCTCTCCTCTTTGGGATTGTTTAGTCACAACCTCTTCTTCGGGAATTTGTTGAATAGATTCCACTTCAAGCTCCTCCAGAAGAGGTAATGTTGTGTGAGTTTCTGCAACCAACTCCTAGGCTTGTTCTTCCTAGCCTCTTCTAGTTCTCGATCATTTTTCCTTTGGTTGTGATGGTTCTCCTTCTTGTAGGTGTTTTGGTCTAGGTGCCATTTGTAATCACAACATGACAAAGGATTAGCACTTAATATATAACTTGAAACATTGGTAATACCTTATCTCTTGGGATAGTTACACTTGGCTATGTTGTGATCATGTCCTAGTTGATAATTTTAATATCATTTTAATATTAATAATTAATTTTAGATTTACCAAAGTTTTTTGAAAAGTTTAAACTCTCAAAAATTGATGGTTTAATGTTATTCTAATCATTAACCCTTTGGAGGAGTTTGAAAATTTTTTGTTGAAACCCTTAAGGTTTGTGGCCCCCACAACTAAGAGATTACCTCTAGTAGCTACACAATTGAAGAATGAAGTGATTTAGAAAAATAGTGTGAAAGTTCTAGGTCATGGAAGGTTTTGGGCTCTAAAAAATTGCAAAAACTCCCCATCTTGTTTTGAAGAAAATGAAATAAAATTTCAAAGTATTAGGTGGTATTTATAAAATTTCCTAATTGCATCGATAGGGCATGGTTGATGAGGCTAAGTTGATGCAGCTATTGACCACTATTGACTTTGTCAAAAGTAATAAAAAACAAGGAATTTTTAAGCAAAATTTGGGTCAAATGAAAGACCAAAAACTCAAGAACATAATGAAATCATTAAAAGAGGATTTTGATATTCAGAAAATTGAGGAATGAGTAGATAGCAAGATATGATGAAGAAGAATGCCTTAAGGAGCACATAGTTGAATGCACAATGGAATACATGAAATTTTTTTGATTTTGGCAATGTCTACGAGTAAAGAACTTAACTACCCAAATCATGTGATATACAAGTGGATCCTCCCTATAGTGGCATATGTCCTTTTTGCCCTTTCATATCTTCAACTAATGAGTCCATGGGCCCCATAGTTGATTAATAGCTATGAAAGGTTAAGGACCTAACATGGATGACCTATTTAGGAATTTTAACACATCAAATTAAGACATGAAACAAAAAGATGAAAACTAGTAGTGAGGTGAGTTATGGAGATCATTAATGAGTAAGAGAGAAAATGGAATTAATGTCCCAATTATGATCACATGGAGTCCTTTGTGAGAATCATGGTTAAATGACCCAATAAAGTCCACCGTCAGCCTAGACCAAAACCAACCACTTTTAGTGACTTCGCATCACTACTGTAGGACTAGTCTACCCTCTCAAGACACAAGAATGCTCCCTTGGATAACCATCATTCCTTATTTAAAAAGAAAAGAGAAGCAAAAAGTGGGAAAGAGCCTTAGTTAAAGGGGATCTGCAAGCATTGGTAAAATATCTTTTTAGTCCCATAACTAGTGCTCATAGCTTGTTTATTTTTTCCAAGTGGTGTGCTTTAAATTTCCATCATCTTTTTTTCTTTGTTTTTATTTTTGTTTCATTTTGTTTGTTTTTCTCTTCTTTCTTTCATTTTTTTTCTTTTGGGATGGGAACTAGACCATGCAAAGACTTATTCAACTTCCTGATATTGGTCAATGTGGAGCGTGAAGAAATCCATTAAAAGCACACTTGCACTCAAGATGGCAGAGAGGCACAAAGAGTATTAAATCCCTTTCAAGCCATAACCTTTTCAAACCTTTGAATATTTTCCAAGCTTAGAGACTACCAAGGTTACAAGTTCATTAAGGTTTAATTAATAAAAAAGGAACCTCATGTTCTCAAAACTAGGAAAACCATTGAGTTTATGGATAGGTGAATGACATGGACTCACTACTTGTTTCATAAAAATAGAAACTCATCTTAGTTATTAGTCATAAAAATTTAAAAATAGAAATCAGAAATTAGCAATAAAAAAAACTTAGGTACAAATCACCATTAACAGGTTCACTATATCTTGTTGGTAATAAGGCTCTTTTTATAAACAGAAATTAAAAAGTCATAGTAAAATAAAGTAAAATATATAATAAAGTGTAAAATACTCAAGAAAGATATAAATGTATGAATGATGGTGCAAAACAAAAAATAGTGTAAAATAAGAAAAATTTCTAAAATCAAAAAGTTATAAAATAAATAATTTGCAAAAACATAAAAATGAGTATAACAGGAAAAAAAAAAACTATGGAGCCATGTATATGGTTAGCATGGATAGATATCTTCCCCATGGCTAAGTTTGAAGGAGATCTAACATATTGGGTATGGTTGTCCATCCATTGAGGTATTTACTGCATTGGGTTACTTGGGCTCATGGAAAGGCTTTACTTATTGGATGTTGACCAATTGCTTCTTGTTTCAGCTTTTAGGTTTGTATATGATCATGATCCTAGAAGAAAAGGTTTTATCAATTATATAAGGCCCTTTCCATAATGTTTGGAATTTACTTTTCTAAGGAACATGTGTGGGGTTCCACTAGAGAACCTTATCTCTAGGTTGATGTTTGATTCTTCTGATTCTTGGGTCATGTCATTGTTTGTTGAATGTCTTCTATACTTTATTCAAGGATAGGGCTACTAATAGATTTTTGTCTAGCATATTTAGGCTACTTAGGCTTTCTTTCTATGCTCCAATCTCTCCTATATTTGTTAATGATTTTTGTTAAAATCTTTATGATTTTCCTATTAGTAACCTGTACTTGACCATTGGATTGGGGATGATAGGATGTTATTAATTTATGTTAAACCCCTAAGCATTGCATGAACTTCTAAAAAGTGGTGCTTTTGAAGTATGTTCCATTGTTAGAAATTAGTGCATGTGGCACCCCAAACCTATTTACAATGTGTTGTTGTACAAATTGAGTATCAGTGGATGATGTGCAATCAACAATGGCTACTGCTTCTACTCAATACCTTTCCATTTAACATGGGTGTGATAGAACCCATGAAGTCAATGCCCCATATGTTAAAGGGTTTTAGTTGTTGAATCCACTATTGAGAATCCTCCATTTGTGCAATCATCCCACCATCTCATTGGCAATGTTCACAAGATTGAACAAACTAATGAGCATCCCTAAAGATTTTGGGTCAATAGTATCTTGCCATTAGGATTTTTATATCCATGCATCTTTTTACATAGTGGCCTTCACAAAGGCCTTCATGAGCATCCTAAAGAACTTGTAATTGATCAGCATCAGGTATACACCAATGAACTAGGCCATTGATGCATACATTGTAAAGGTATCCGTTGATTTCTATGGAGTCTTTTTCCTGATGAAGAAACTATTATTTCTTCCTATAGTCCAAATATTGTGGCATCTCCTAAGAAAGAAGATAAGTGATGATGTCATCTTATCATTTTGGTTCTATAGGCACTTGTTCATCTATTGCACTAGCAAAGAGAAGTTTATCAAGAAATTGTTCAGAGTGTAGGCTCTGCTCCTCTTTGCTATCCCATCATAACTAAGACAAGTGATTAGCAACCACATTCTCAGTTCCTTTTCAATCTATCATTATAAGATTGAATTCCTGCAAGATCACCAGCCACCATATGACATGGGAACTCACTGTTGGCCTATTCATGAGGAAGTAGATGGCACAATGATCAATATGTATGAACACTTTATATCTATGCACATAGTTCTTAAACTTTTCTAGAGCATACACCATTGTCATCAATTCTTTATCTGTGGTGGTGTAATTCAATTGTGCATCCACAATGCTTTAACCATACAGTGGATGTAATATGGGCATTTCTTATCATCCAACAATGTAAGCATGGCTCCCAAGGTGTAATTAGATGCATTTGGCATTACATAAAATAGTTTGGACTAGTCAGGTGTTCATAGAATTAGAGTCTCTACGAGCTTCTACTTGAGGCTCTAGAATATATTTTTGCATTCTTTGGTCTAGATGAATGGAGTATCTTTCTTCATTAGATTAATCAAAAATTTTGCAATCTTAGAGAAATTCTTTATAAATCACTAGTAATAACCACTGTGTCCAAGGAATGACCAAAAATATTTGATAGTTTTTGGTTGTTGGGTGATTCTTTGCATGATCCTTATCTTTTCAGGATCTACTTCAATCCCTTCCTATGAAATTCTATGCCCTAATACAATGCCTTCTTGAATCATGATATGGCTCTTTTGCCAATTGAGTCATAGGTTCATTTCCACATATCCTTTTAATACTTGCTTAAGGTGGTCCAAGGCTTTCTCGAATGTAGCACTAAAATTGGAAAATTCATCCATAAAGACTTTCACTCTAGTACCAATTTTTTGTTGAAAGATGCTTAAGATCAAGTGTTGGAAAGTGACAAAAGCATTGCACAAACCAAAAGGCATCTTGTGATATGCAAAGGTTCCCCAAGGACTCATGAATGCTGTTTTGGCCTAGTCTTTTAGTGTAATATGGATTTGGTTATAGCCACTATAACCATTAAGAAAATTGTAATAGTAATGCCTAGATATGATGTTAAACACTTGATCAACAAATGGTAATAGAAAGTGATCTTTGAATGTTTCCATGTTTAACAACTTGAAGTTAATACAAACTCAGCATTTGCCACCTCTCTTTGGCACTATCATGAATGGGTTGACCCACTTTCTATTTGCAATGTGATAGATGAATCCTACCTTAAGGAGTTGCTCAATCTCTTTTTTAATGATTTACTTTAATTTTGGGTTCAACCATCATTGTGGTTACCTCCTTAGCTTCATGGACAAATAAATATAAATACAATCCTAGCATATCCTAGGATTAATCCCTATGAGTTTAGGATATGACAAGGTAAAGATTGTTGACCACTTTCAACAGTTTTGCTTTTTGCTCAAAAGTAAGTTTGGCATTAGGTATGATTAGCTTGCCATATTTCAAGAATGCATATTCCAGGTTGACAAGTAGAACTTTTATCTATAGGGGCTCTTATTTAAAATTCTCATAGATCTCTGGCTCTCCCCATTTGGTATCATCATTTTCATTATCAAAGAGTTGGTGATGAACTTTCTCTAGTTCATCCATGTGTGTGACATAAGCACATGGTAGGCTCTTAATACATTCCATGCATATTGTGCTACGTTTAGAGTTAGCAGTTAGCCATTGGATATCCTCTTGTTTTATGGCTATTGTGTAAGACACCTTTGAATATCTGCTTCATGTGCACACTGCTTGCATGCAGAAATAGATGCTCATTTCACTGACCAAAGTTTCTATACATAATTACACCCAATAGCATTGTATGA
Source organism: Gnetum montanum (assembly GCA_015680685.1). Lineage (NCBI taxonomy): Eukaryota > Viridiplantae > Streptophyta > Gnetopsida > Gnetales > Gnetaceae > Gnetum > Gnetum montanum. The sequence continues at coordinate 269,637 of MNCI01035130.1, forward strand.
AATGCATGGAACTCATTGCTTCTCGATCTTTTTAAATATATTTTCCTTAGATATTTGTAGAGAAAAATCTCTAATGCCCATTCTCACATCAATAGTTCTTAGCCATGCCCTTCCCATAATGATTGGAAATAACCTTGATTACTCGGTAATTAGTAGGATAATACCACCCATAGGTAATGGCCATAACGTCTTCTAATAGTCCCAATGAAATAGTAATGGATTGATCTTCCAATTTAAATTGGATATTACTCTTCTTTAGAGGTGGTAAGTTATAGGTAGTATACATCTCATGAGAAATCAAGTTAACACTAGAACCTGAATCAAGAAGAGCTTTACATGGTTCATTCTCAACAATCTGTAAATAAATAAGAAGACTCTCAGGATTAGCTAATTTTTTGGGAAGGTTGCCAACCCAGATCCAATTAGATATAACATGAGTGAGCATAACAATATGGATTTTGGGCTAGATTTGTTTTGAAGGGGAACTAATGAAATGATTTGCAAAGGATGAGGTAGGAGTAGGATGACTAGCTACCTAAGTCTGTGAGGGCTTAGTAGGGTTGTTGGGTGGAAAGAATGGCCTTTTAAGAGCATGAGGTTCCAAACCACTCAGTTGATGAACCAGTTATACATTACTGGGATTAGTAGCGTTACATTGTTGTGGCTTGGCTAGAAGTTCAACCTACATGGATGGAGCAAGTCGTAACTGTGTTGACGATGAAGGAATATGTGCAGGAATAGGAGGAGGATAAGGATGGAATGTGGTATCCCTCCAAGAATGTGAACAATGAGTTCTATAGTATTTAGGAGGATAGTAGTAATGTTGGAAAAGGTTAATGTGACTAGAAGAGTCACATGGAGATAGGGGTTGTTGAACAGAATACTTGAAACACCACCAAATTTAGGCTACCGCATCTCAACTACAAATTTTTCTAAGTGTCATCATGAGGTAAATTTTTTTCAAGTGTTGGGACTATACTTTCCAATACACTAGAGCATACTTAGCTCAGTAGAGAGTGTAGTCAACACTAGAGGCCAATTTTACAATTTTTTTAAAGTGTCAAGCCAGTAGCTACAAAATGTGGTGGGCATGGAAAAAATAGTTTGATAGATTTTTCTAAGTACCAAGACTATGCTCTCTACTACACTAGAGTGTAGTCAAGCACAGTTGGCATGGAAAAAATAGTTTGGTAAAATTTTCTAACTATCGAGACTATGCTCTCCACTAGGGTAAAGTGTAGTCAATTGTAGATAGCATTAAGGCCTAGTTTTTACCAATTTTTTGTGACTGTTGTGACTATGCTCTCCACTGCACTAGAGCATTGTATTGATAAAAAATGTTAGAAGTGAGAACCATACTTTGAGAGGTCAACAATTGCACAGCCTTGAACTCACATCCACACAAATCCCTACTAGGAATGAAGGTAGGATGTCTAGGATGATCTTGTTGATCGAACTAGGACTTATAGGTCTTTTGATGAAATGGGTATTTAAGGGGGATGTGGTATTTTGTGATGTCTATGGTGCTCACAAGTGTGAGCATAGCAAAGGTTTCAAACATGAAGATGAGTGTGCAAATGCGCAGATGTGTGCTTAAATAATGAAAAGTGCAAGTAGAATGCTAAAATGCAAGAGAAAATGTGAAAAATGTATAGAATGTGAGCAAGAGAGAAAGGCATCACCCCAAATGGGGGAAGCATAGTTAACTACAAAGAAAAGTTTAAGAGGTACGCAGTGTACAAGTAGGCATAGTAGGTAGCATAGTCATAGTCTAAAGGTCTCTAGCTACAAAGAACAAGCACCCACTGTGAAGTCTGAGCTTGACAGGTTGGCATTGTGCTGAGTGGTGTGTAACAATGTTGTGATGGTGTGCAACAATGTTTTCCTAGAATTCTAAGTGTGCCTTGAGTTTGCAAAATGTTAAGATGCCAAGTGATTGCTTCACAATGCCAATCGAAATGCCAAAGTGCCAACCCCTAAAATGTGAAGCACTAGGGTATTTATAGGCCTAGGGTTAGCATGAATCATAGATCGGGGGCCACATGCTAGAGGGGTAGTTGGGACTATGCTAGTCCCAAGTACATTGCCACTGAAGCGAATGGTTTTCTACTAGTGTGCTTCAATGAACCTCGTGAGACTACTAGACTATGACTACACTATCAAGATTGCATGTGTGAGTGTCAAATAGACTATAATGTACCTAAAAACAATGCAAAATAGTGTATCTTTGGAGACTATGCTTTGAGATTACACTATCCACTCTCTCAAGTGGTGGTAAGCATAGATATAATTTAGGGGCAAATGAGGGATGCAAATGAAATACAAATTATTGATCTTGCTTGCTGAAGGAATGTTGGAGCTGAGATGTAGGGCAATGCTAACTTCTAAAGGCTTCTAAAGGTAGTTTCAATAGACTATGCTAACAATACTCTAGAGCGTAGCCCTATTAGTTAGATAAATTTTTCCAAAAAATGAGGCTCAATGTAGGCTACACTAACTATGCTCTAAAGCATAGTGCCAAAGGTGAGAGCATAGCCCTAAAAAAATTTAACAAAGATGATGTGCTCATGCAAACTATGGTAACTACACTCTGAAGTGTAGTAGGGAGAGGAGGCTTAGGAGTTAGAAAATTTTCCAAATTGTTTTTTCCATGCCAACCAAGTGTGACAACTTTTGTCTTGACACTTAGGCAAATTTGTAAAACTAGCAATTCCAAGGTTGACTATGCTCTAAAGCATAGTTTTGGTAGGTTGGATGTAGTCAGCACATTTAGAAAAATTTCAGCTATTATTGACACTTCGAAAAAATTTGCAAATCTAGACTATTAATGTCAACCATGCTGACTATGCTCTAGAGTGTAGTTCTAGTAGTGGGAGCATAGTTTCAACACTGAGACAAAATTTTCCAAGTTTTGACACTTGGCCAAATCTGTAGTTAAGACACGGGAGCCCAAATTTGGTGGTGTTTCAAGTGTAGTTGAGCATAGTTAATTAGAAGCTAAATTTTGTAAAATTTCTTGTAAGTGCTAAGACTATGCTCACCCTCAGTCTGGATCATAGTCAACCTCCCCTAGAGTGTAGTTAGCACATAGCCACTTTTCTACAAAATTTATCTAAGTGTTGGACTATGCTCTCCCCTAGTCTAGAGCATAGTCAAGTGTAGACGTGTAGAATAGCCTCCAAAGGCCTCCATAACATAGCATTGACATTCACATCAGCTCCAACACACCTTTGACAAGTAGCATGCATCATTTTGGCATCCTCCTTTATCCAAAAATTATAACTACGCTCAACAGCACTTAAGATAGTGGATAGCATAGCCCTAGAGTGTAGTCTCCAAACTTGCACTTTTTGCATTTTTGTTAGGTACATTACCATATTTTCAGCACATGAACATGTAGTTGGTAGTATAGTCATAGTCTAACAATCTCACAGAGTCCATTGGAGCACACCAAAGCATAACACCCTTTGCTTCAGTGGCAAGCATAGTTGGGTGTAGCATAGTTCTAGCCATTCATTGCTACATGGTAACCAATTTATATTTCATGGGAAACCTAGCCCTATAAATATCCTAGCCTTCTACATTCTAGGGGTTGGAAAATCTAAAACAAGCTTGGCATTTTTGGCATTTTTCACTTTTGAAGCACATTTGGCATCTTAGCAAGACAAGGTATTCACACACCACTGCAGGACATCACAGACCACTATAGTCGACAACACACCCCTGGTGGCCAACATGGTAAGCATAGACACCATGGAGGACATCAATTTTCATGGATCAACCACGTCGAGACTATGACTATGCAACCCACTACACCTATTATACATTGTGTACCTCTTCACCCCTTTTGAGGTTAACTATGATCAACCACATTTGGGGTGGTTCTACTTTGTCTCTCATTCTCCTCCCATGCATTTTCAGCATTTTTATTTGCATTTTGGTATTTTACTTGCATTTTTGCTATTTTTATGCACAACTATGTGTTGACATCTTCATTTTACACTAAAACCCTTGACTACACTTACCCCTATTAACATTGCAAAACACTACTCTACACTTAGCACCATTTTGGCATTGCATTCCATAAGTCCCTATTGCATTTAGTAAGTCCATTGGAGTAGATCAAAGCACAATACACTTTTCTTCAATTGCAAGTGTAGTTGTGTGTAGCATAGTTATAGCCATCCTATGGCTACATGGCAACTAATTTACATTTCATGGAAAACCTAGCCTTATAAATACCCTAGCCTTCTACATTCTAGCGGTTGGCAAATCTAAAATGAGCTTGGCATTTTTGGCATTTTTCACTTTTGAGGCACATTTGGCATCTTAGTAAGACAAGGCATTCACACACCACTGCAAGACATCATAGACCACTACAGTCCACAACACACCTTGTTGGCCAACTTGGTAACCACAGACACCATGGTGGACATCAATTTTCATGGCTCAAACACCTCGAGACTATGACTATGCATTCCACTACACCTAATATACACTGTGTACCTCCTCATGCCTTTTGAGGTTAACTATGATCAACCCCATTTGAGGTGGTTCTACTTTGTCTCTCGCTCTTCTCCCATGCATGTTTTAGCATTTTTATTTGCATTTTGGCATTTTACTTGCATTTTTTGCTATTTTTATGGATAATTATGTGTTGACACCTTCATTTTACACTGAAACCCTTGACTATAGTCACTATTGTTAAGATTGCGAAACACTATTCTACACTTAGCACCATTCTAGCATTGCATTCTGTAAGTCCCTATTCGATTGACAAGACCATTCTAAGCATTCCATCTCCACCTCTAGCAGGCCTTCACATGGATGTAGGGTAAAACATATGCACCTATGAACCTCTCAATGTTTCCATTCTAGTCATTGACATTTTTGGTCACTATAGTTTTTTGGCATTAGAAGGAGGGCCAAATTTATTTCTTTCTTTTGAACTCTATTGGTTGTTGCCTTGTGTGCTCTCTACTTCACCATTACTAGCTTTAGGCTAGCGTAGATCCAACACCCCTATGGACCTACTTGGTGTAGTAGCTAGAACTTAGGCTAGCACAGGCATTGTCTACAAACTAGTTGGTGTAGACTAGACCCCATCGTTAGTTCCCCTAGAACCCCATGTAGCAAACCTAAAGCATTCCTCCCTACACTTAGCTAAGTTCTAGGCTCTCAGTAGAGAGTGTAGTTAGCTCTTAGTGAAAAGCATAGTTGGCTCTTAGTGTGGAGAGTTTAGTCTCCAAACTTAGAAATTTTTTCATGATTTTTAGACTTAGCCATTCTTTTGCAGTCTCTAGACTTAGCCATTTTCAGTAGTTTTCAAAGTTAGCCATTTTTCTTTCAATTATTACTGTGAACTCTAAACAACCCTCTACATCAGTTTCAAGCACAATTGCTATCCTACCTTCTTAGCAAGAAAATAGAATTGATCATCCTATTAGTCCTACCATGGCAGAGCTAAGGCAATTCCTTAGGCTACATCACCAAGATCCCTAACACATGATGCTCAACATTGAGCAGTACAACTTTATCTATGCGAAGCTCTATGCAAGTCTAATCTTAGACCACCAAGATATGGAGGCCAAGCAAGCTTACAAGCTCATCAACTAAAATAGATGGGAGTAGATCCCTTCCTCCGTTGACTTCATTCCATTCACCAAGCCCTATTAGTGGATGCTTACCTAGCTCATTTAGACGTGTGAGTGCAAGGTAGGGACAGATTACAAGGAGCCCCTGCAAGAAGAGCAAGATGAATTCAAAGCTTGATTTGAGCATGAGGACACTTTCCATACCTCCTTCTAGTGGACAATCCCTAGTCTGGTCCCCTCATAGTCTCACACACTTATCTTCCTATAGACAGTTATAGCTCCAACATCATCCTCTAGGTCAACACCTGTGTTGGTGACCCATTAAACTCAGTACACACATCAAGATGTGGTATCTACCATCAATGTGCCCTTTGTGATATAGTCATAGCTTACCTAGCCTTCCTTGTTAGCAAGGATCATGCCTGCATAGCCCTACGTGCACACCATACATATCTCTTAGCCTCAAATGACTCAGGCATCCTATGTCCTATCTATTTCATCCACACCTTCAACAATGTCCCAACCAATGCATCTATGGTTTACTTTGGTCACTATGCCCATAGTCTAGCCTACACAGTAAGCATCCCATGTGGTCTCACAACCTACAACTAGGTTATGGGCCACCCAACTAGCACAGTAGGTGGCACAACTAACATAACCTACCGCTACATCCCAAGGCTTGGATTAGGCATTCTAGCTAATCCAAACTTTAATAGAAGAGGTCAAGCAACTCAAGATTTTCTCCTCTAAAATGGTTCACATGGTGAACTTCTATCAAGATGATCCCATAAGTCCTGATATTCCATCACTAACTCCCAACAAGGATCCCGCTTTCTCACTTCACCAAGTACAATGGTGAAAGGGATCCTAATTCACACCTTATGATCTTTCGATTTGAATGCTTACTACTGTAGGCATGGCGATATGTCATCATACGTGTGTTCACCATGTTCCTTATTAGCAAGGCACTAGATTGGCATTAGGCATTGCCCAAGGCCTCCATCTCCTCTTTGGAGGATTTTCTTCATCAATTCGTCACATGCTTCAAGAATAACTTGAAGCATGAAACCATCCTTGAACAACTTATGTAAATCAAGCACGCTCATCTAGAGCTCGTACAAAAATTTATTCAATGCTGGAGCACTTCAATGAATGAAATCCATGAACCAATAATTGAACACACCTTCTGGTAATCTTCAAGGATGTAGTCAATGACTTTATTAAGTTAGAATTGTACTATCTAGCCTCGTAGTCCCTAAGCCAAGCATTTGCATAAACAAAGAGCATATAAGATGTGGTGGAAGCTAGCAAGGACTTGGCTTACGTGGCCTATAAGAACTTGTCAAGGGTGAGAGTTGGTGCTTGATGCTACTAACCTAGTTTGTCCATAGAGCCAATCGATGAGGGTATACAAGGATCCTCTAAAAATAGACAATGTAGGGTATGTCATTAATGCCATCAGCATTGATGATAACCCAAAAATAGTGTAGCAACCATTCGTGGTCTTCCTTTTTGTAGAGAGCATTAGGTCTGCCCAAATCAGTCCTCCTTTCTACAATCCCCATGGCCAAATCAACCAAGGAGGCCAATACCAGCAAGCCACATCCAAGCATTAAGGCTTCCAAATAGGCTAGGCAAACCAAACCCAAATCTCCTCTGTGAGAGATTTGTCTCTTAGGGTGCATGGAGGAGCTCAAGGCTAATAAAATGACAAACACTGGTAAGGACTTCCTAGATGCATTAGAATAGTTAAAGTAGGCTTTAAAGTAGAAAAACATAATGTTGAGCTTGTATGACCTCGTTATAACCTCATTTGCCCACTGTGAAGCACTAGTCTACATGTTGACCTCCATTCCTATCACAGAGGACATCATAGTCAATGAACACCATCCATGCTATGATGTTGCCTCTTGTACTACAAGAATCGAGCTCAACACCCCTTGCATTTCATGATGAGGCAATCAAGTTTGACTGTGTGAAGGGTCAAGTCATCATAGTGCCCATGTTTATTACAATATGCAATGGACAATGCAAGATCCATAGGGTCCATGTCGATGATGGGGCAACAACAAACATCATCCCATACACTATCATTGATAAACTGGACCATGCTAAGTAGATCAAGCCCACAAAAACAAGATGTATAAAATCCTTCAATGGGTCATACATTGTTGTTAGGGGAATAGTCATAATAGCCTTTGTGGTAGGGGAAGAATTCTCCACTACTACTAAATTTATAGTGGTAGAGGAGATGTTAAGCTTCAACCTAATCTTACCTAATCTTGGTAGGCCATGGTTGGCCCAATTATGGGCCATTTCCTCTTCCATTCATCAAGAAATCTACCTTCCATATGAAGGTGGTGAGGCCATTATCTATGATGACAATGTAGCCCATTTGGCCATTAACAACATTGACATGGAGCAAGGGTTAGAGGTAGAGTTCCCTGATGATGCACCTGCAGTGAAGGATGATAGTAAAACACATGAGGCTAGTCCATCCAAACAAACGAAGGAAGCTAACAACCTCCTAGAGGATGCTTTATGGGTGGAATTGCCCTTCGACATAGTAGACAAAACTCAAGGGGAGTACCACATAGTACCATCTAGGCCCTACATGCCCCCTAAGCAACTTCGGGTTAGCAAGAAACTATGTGACTAAGGTATCCCCTTGGTCTAACATGTGCTAGGTGCCTACCTGCACTTTACTTGTACATTTAGACATGCATTTCATTTTTTGATTACATTGCATTTATCTATGCATTTACACTTAGATTTATTGCTTAAATTATGCATTGTCCACTTTGTTTATGCATTTGTTTATTTTTTCTATGCACTTTGCTTAGTTTATGCAATCACTCGTTTAGTTTATTTAATAACAATCATTAGCTTACACATGAAAAACATAAAAGTGCATAAAAACCAGAAAATCCAAAATTACAAAAAGAGAAATAACATCACTATGGCTCACCATGGCCTTAAAATGATGATGTGTGGCTAGAAATGGCCTAAAACTATCACTATAGCCTGCCATGGCCTTAAATTGGCAACTTGCAACCTGGAATGACCTAAAACTACCATGCTTTTCTTTCCAACTCATGGCCTAAAATGGCTTGAAACTAGTAATAATTGCAGCTCGAAATGACCTTAAACTAGCAATCATCATGGCCAGAAATGACCTTAAAATAGCATTGACCCTCCCGCTATGGCCTTAAACTAGCATGGGACTCATAATGGCCTAGTTACATTATTACCACATAATCCTAACTTAGCGCATTAATCCATCAAATTAAAATCATAGTAAGTACCAAATAAATAAATAAAATAAAATAAAAGTTTGCATGTTACACATTAGACATATAGCAAATACATGCATTAGATATCACATGAATAGTAGTACACAGCATGAGCCACATGAGTAGCAGAAAAATAATACAATCAAAATGCAAAAATGCCCAATAATGGCTACATGGCTTTTTCTAAGTTTATGATGCTTTTTCTAAATTTTTGCATAGCTTAGATGATTTTTTTCAAATTTATGCATACTTTGAATAATTTAGATGTTTTCCCTAAGCTTTGTGCATAGTTTAGATGTTTTTTTTTCCAAATTTATGTATGCTTTTCATAATTTAGATGTTTTTATTCTAAACTTATGCTTACTTTTTTCTAAATTTATGCATAATGTAGATGCTATTTTCTAAATTTATGCATAACTTACATTTTTTTTCCAAATCTATCCATAACTTATATGCTTTTCCTAAATTTATCCATAATTTACACTAAAACATAGTTTTGGGCTATGAAATTTTGGCCATAAAGGCTATAAATTATGGTGATAATGTTTTCATGGAATTTCTTAAGCTAATTTACATAACCATCTCAGAGCTTTTTATAGAGGCTAATTTCACCTTTGACTTAGGAAATTTTTTCTAAATTTTTTTAAAAATGCAAATTGGTCATGATGTAAGATTATGCAAGGTTGTAATAATGTTTTCTTATGGAATTAGTTACACTAATTTACATAAACACCTTAGAGCTTTTTATAGAGGCTAATTTCACCTTCGACTAGATGTTTTGTCCAAATTTGCTAAGTAATTCCAATTGGTCAAAATGTTTTTGCTTTGAAAGGTTGTAATAATGCTTTTTTGTAGAATTACTTAAGCCAATTTTGATAAATACCTTAGAGCTTTTTANGTTGCCACACAATGTGTCCATGGCTATGTATGTTATGGACATTTTAACTTTAAATTTAAATTTTGGTTTTATTTTGGCTATATGCATCTATAGTAGTAGTGAACATTGTAAATGTTGTAAACATTGAAAATGGCTATGTTGAGGTTTTTGGTTATAAAATTTAATGGCTAATTGACAAAAATAAGTGTCATAATAAACAAGATGTTTGCTAGTTTTAGGTCATTGCGGGCATAGGTTATATTACATGATTATCACTATGTTGCCAATTTATGGCCATGGTGGGCCATAATGCCAGTTTAACATCTTAGCGGACATGGTGTGAAAGAGGTGTATATTAATAAGGATTTTTCGATCATAAGAAAGAATAAAAAAGAGGGTTGTGGTAATAGGAAAAAATGCAAACCAAGTTAGGCTACATGCATAGGCTACATTCATAAAACAACAAAGATATAATAAATTGCAAAAGAAAAGTAAGGATACATGGCTATTGGTGCATTTGGTCATAGTGGCATGAGAAGGTTAAGGTAAACTTCACTTGTGTAGATTCTTCTTAATCTTTGCAAGATTAGGAAGTGAGTAAGGCCTACTCTACACAAGCTTATATTCACCATCCCCTTCACTTATGATGTTAAAAGGGAGTTCATACCATAATGTATCCCATTACTTATCAATGTCATCATTGACTATCTTGGGTTTTTGTTCTTAATGGCTAAGAGATTTTTCTTGAAGCTCCACTTTAGATCCTTGTTCTATGTTTACATTGTTGATAGCTAGGGGAACCGTGTTTTCACCATGAATGATGATTTCACCTCCCTTGTAAGGAAGTTGAATTTCTTAATGGATGAGTGAGGACACAGCTTGTAACTAAGCCAACCAAGGCCTTCCCAAGATCAAGTTGAATCCTAGTATCTCTTCCACCACCAAAAAGTTGGTGGTTGTTGCAAATTGTTCTCTAGCTACAAAATCCAAGGAGATAGACCCCTTAATGGAAACTCTTGATCCATTGAAGGACTTAAGAGCTATGGTGGTTTTCAGTTATACTTGCTTAGTTAAGCCTAAGCATTCACTTATGTTGCATTGGATGGCAATGGTTGTAGCACCATCATCAACATGCACCCGATGTATTATAAGTTGTCCTATGGGTATGGTTATGAATAAAGGAGATATAGTTACTTTGTCATTCCAGGAATTAATCTTAATTTCACTATCATGAAATGTTAAGGGTGTTGACTTCTCCTCACTTGGTGAGGAAGGAATCATCATTGCATGAATAACTTTCTCATTAGCAGGAATATCCTCACTAAGAGGTATGGAAGTCAAAATTTTGACAAGCACCTCACCTTGTGTGGTGGAAGACATTATTAGGTTATACAAGCTTAGGGTTATGTTTTCCTACTTGAGCGATTGCCTAACTTGGTCCATTGGACTGAGTAAGTTTTTATCATTGGTTATGGGCTTGTCACCCAAGTTGTGCTTTACTTCCTCCATGCATCCTAAAATGTAGACTTTAGTTAGTCTGTGGTTTTTGTGACTCTTTTTGTTGTTTTGGTTATGGGCTTTGATGTCCTCCTATGGCTTGTTGGTTAAAGGGGATGGGGTGGAGGAGGTCATGGGTATAGCTAAAATAGAAGTGGGATTTGGTAGATCCACTTCCTTTCGTACCTCCATCTACGTATCTTCTTTGTTGTTAAGATTTTGGTTATGCTTCTTCATTTGTTTGGCTAAAGTTTTTTGGTTGTTACCCATTGGCTATGAGGAAGAGGCAATAGCATTGGCCACCATAGGAGGTCATTATGTAGTTGGTTGGGCTGCAACTATTTGGGTTGTATTAGGTAGGAAGACCATAATGACAAAAGGTTTCCTTAGAGGCATTCATAATGGTACTCTTAGAACAAAGGGGGATCTTAAGCTATGGGAAGCTAAAGAAGCCCTTTCATTATAGAGGGATCCTTTAATCATGAATGGTTCTCTTATAGGTCTCCTATTGTCATCGATGTTGAATGCTGAAATAACATAGGGACTATCATTAGCATTCAGTGGGTCTTTGTAGACCTGCTTTGACTAGTTTTGTGACCAAATTGGGTTAGAAGCATTTAAGACTAGTTTCCCCTATCTATCATCCTTTGTAGGTCATCCTTCAGTGTAAGGCAGAAGTCTGTGCTATGACTAGACAATTGATGATAATGGTATAAGCAGTCTAGCTTTAAGTATCTAGGCAACTAGGGATCATCCTTCATTGCCTGAGTGGGATCTTTGGCTATTTCACATAGTCACTTGTATTTCTTTTGAGTGGCTTCAATCATTTTTTCTATTTCATGCACCCACTTCTTAATAGTTTCTTTGGAAACTTAGATGGCTTTAATGACAATGTAGTGTATTTAGTCTTGTCCTTCCTTTCAAATTTAGGTCTATTTGCTATTAATTTAGTGATCCCAAAAGTTGATGGTTGGTTATTACAATCATTGGTGGGGCCTAGAGTAGATTAACCTTTGGCCCTTGGTTCATGGTCTTTATTTCATTGGTTACAGTTGCTATGGTAGTGTTGTTGTCACTTTGAGTGTGTTGTTTTTTATATGCTATATAGGCTGAATCATGAGTGGCCTCTATGACATCCTTGATATTTTTACTTTATGAGAACTCTTAGCTAAGAGACTGTGGATCAATGTAGTAGAGTTTCAACTTGATGAAGTCATTAACTACTCTTGAATATGGCTAACAAGTGGGCTTTGGCTATGAGCTTTGGTATTTCATTTAGTTGTCCATTACATCACTAATGAATTGCTGTACATGTTCTAAGGGCCCCTACTTGACCTTCATGAGTTGGTCAAGCATTGTATCAAGCTTCAAGTTATACTTGAAGTAGTTGACAAACTGCACTACTAAGTCCTCCAAAGAGGATATGGATCCTTTGAGCAATGCATGATACCAATCAAGTGTTTTCCTAGTCAAAGACATATAGAAAATCCTCGTGATAGTATGAGACCATGGGTGCAAGAGTAAACATTCTAATCAAAAGGTAATAAGATGAGCATTAGGATTACTTTTTGAAACACCATAAAATTCTAGGACCCTGATGCTTCAACAGAGTCTTAAAATTCAGGCAAGGATTTCCACAAGTGCAATGTCATGATGGACCATCTGGAAAACGTAGGCACTGGGGGTGGACCGTATAGTCTGGCAAGTTTTCTATCTCTAGGGCTGATAGGCTTGCTGAACTCTCTAGCCTGCCCAACTTGACATTCGACCTGGTTGACGATCTATCCAAGGACCATGCTAGGAGCTACCGAAAGTGTTTAGGATGAGCTAAATAGTTCAACAAGTTTTCTAATGGAGAAGCCTGCTATGCTATGCTATGTTGCACAATGTAGCAAGTCTTGAGGAGACTAATCAGATGTCTAGGATGCAAATTGATAACAATTCAGTCCTCTGGAGCGATATGGCATAGCAAAGTGTGGCGAATTCTATGAAGAATGATCTCAATCTAAGTGCTATGCTATGCTACGTTGTGCAGCGTAACACGACATAGTGGGGATGTACTTTGACAATACTCCTACTTGAACAACTCCAACGGGGTAAAAGCATTTACCCCTACTTCAACCGTTAAATAGGTTTGCTATGCTGACACACTAGGACATAACAAACATCCTATGATAAAATGTTTACACAATGAGTCAGTATGCAGCCAACATTGGGTGCTATGCTATGCTACACTATGCAGCGTAGCAAGGGCAAAACGCACAAAGGTCCCTATGCCAAGTGGTTCCAGTAAGAGGACTGTACTCAGCAACACTTCGGTCTCGAAAAATGCCTATCCCACTTAGCTCTCAGGTCTCTTCACAAAACATTGCAGATTAGACAAGGATGCATGTCATATTGGCTACTACGCTACGCTACACTGCATAGCATAGCACAATGTAGCAAGGATACAAAACAACAAAATGTCCTAAGGATTAACTCAATAGGTAAAACTTCTTTCTAGACCGATGGTTACGCTATGCTACGCAACGCAGCATAACACAGCATAGCATATGGCTATTCATGCTACGCCAACATGGTGGGCAGCGTAAGTAGCATAACACTTGCTCGGAAGTATTAAGATGTCTTCAGTTAGCTCTAGAACTTGTTGGCAATGATCATTCTCATCCTGGCATCTCTTCAACAGCAAGTTTGCTTCATTTTACACCCCCCATGAACTATCCTCAAAGTTTTCCCTATGCTTGACCCTGCTCACAAAAGTAGGGAAGATGTAGTCTTGGAGCATAGGCTCCTCTTTGCATTCATTATTGGTAGTTCTCTTTGCAATGAACATAGTAGCTCACTAGACTTTAGCACATGCAGCATGAACGGTATGGTCACGGTATGGCAAGTTTCATATCCAATACTACACAGTAACATGTTTGCATTTTGTGGGACCCAAGACACATGGTATCCAAACCACATTTTTCTCCTACTCTTGGTCCTATAAATACCTTGGCAAACAATGTTCAAAGGGTTGGCTTTGCATAGTTGGCTTTGAGATTCATTTTTCTCGTGCTTGGCTTTTGGGGTGTTTAGCTTTTGAGCATTTTTGGCATTTTGGCTTTTTGGAAACTAGTCTTGGCAAGCAGAAGGACTTTATTAGCAAGCTATTGATAGTAGTTAAAGGGTTCATGACCATACTACTTCATTGCAAGCTGTGCTTGTCCCCACTGCCATCTGTTGTACATCTCCTTCATTCAAGCAAAGATCAGATCCCACAATCTTGGGGTGGTGCACTTTCTCACCTAAACCCATTTCAATTTGTTTTGTTATTTTCATGTTTTTGCATTATTCTTAGTCCATTCACGTTTGTTGCTTATCATTCAACACACATATAACATTTTTAAGAACCAACGTTTACAAAAGATTATTGTACATGAGTTAAGTCCTTGTCTGATTGACCAGATCATTTAGGGCACCCTATTTCCTTTTCTCTCCACCACGACCCTTGCATGGATCCAGGGTTAGGTTGTATGCCAAACAACCTCTTAGTGTTCTAGCCACTAATGTTTTCAGTCATTACAATTTTTGGTACTAAAAGGAGGGTCATTTGTGCCCTTTTTGTGTATCAAGGGTAATCCTGCATGTTGTTTGTACTCTGTCATCTACTAGCATACACGTGACACCCTTATGGCTATCTACGCACCGTGTGGTGCAAACTGGTTGCAATGATAGTTCCTTTGGAACCTAGTAGGACTAAAGCCTCCAACCAATTGCTCACTTTATAGCGTTCACTTTGTTTAATGCCCCACGCTACCTGCACCTTATGCAACATAGAAAACTGCCACGCTACCTGCACGCTACCGGGCCCAGTTGCATTTTTTCTCTCTTTTACAATTTTCACCTTACAACAAAAGATGATTCTTACAACCACTATCGCCACCACCTCGAATCTAGAGGTTCCCTACTCGGTCCAAAATGTAACAGGACCCAAGCAGCTGCTCAGCCTGGTGCTGGCACTATGCCAATCCCTTAGACTGCGACACCTATCACCAAAGCACTTGGCATAAGATGCAAAGTGATATGACTTCCTCTATGCAAAAGTCCAAGCGAATCTACCCTTGGACCATCAAGAACTTGAAGATAAATGTAATTTCGAGTTCCTCCACCGAAATGGGAGGGAGTTCATCCCTACCCCTGATGTCATCATCCCATTGACTGAACAATATCAATGGATCCTAGACTAGTTGATGCGAGTTAGTAGGTCCAAAGAACAAGACACAGCATCTCATTACAACGAAGCATTCCAAGACGGACAGGAAGACTTAGACTCCCACTTCAAGGGTGGTGGACAAACTTATGCTACAGTCATCTCACCCACAATTGTCTTTCAATCTAACCCACTCTTTGCTTCTACCCCCTTTATGGTTACCAGGACCTTGCCACAACCTACACTTTTGTTAGCCATGGGCAGCCATCCTGTACCCTCTACATACTAGCAAGGGGGCCTTTCAACTTCATTCCCAATCACCTTTCCTTTTTAGTCTACCGTAGCAGCATACCCAATGTTAGTCACAGCTACACTGCCATACATCCATACTCTGCCCATGTCTCAGTCACATGTGAGCTTTGCCTCTGGTCCCTTATTTGCACCTATCCCACCACCAGTGGCCAACCCAGTCTCCAACACATGGTGGACACCAACCACCTCCTTACCTATTGCACAACCCTCTCAGGTATCATACTATGTGCAACCCCAAGCACACCAACTTTTGCATGTAGTACAACCCAACTGAGCAACCTATCACCCCGCCAACCGAGTAACCTATCAACCCCACAACCCCACCAACGACCACTGCACCAATAGCACCACCCATTGGGTAGTGGATGGCCCAAGCAACAACATTCATAGGAGCAGCCCCAATAGTATCCCCCATGGGTTGGGCCGTTGCCCCTACACTGCAACCCCCATCAACACAGATGATAGCTACTCAACCAACCCTGCAACCATCTATAATGTCACCGGGTCTAGATCAAGCTTTTCAACTTATCCAGACCCTCACTAAGGAAATCAAATGCCTCAAAGCTACTGATTTTGACACAGTACAGGTCATGGCCTTTTATCATGACGATTCCATCAGCCTAGCCATTACCATGCTTACGTTACCCCCGGGGTGCCACTCCCCCAATTTATGAAATACAATGGCGAGTGTGATCCCAACGCACATTTGATAACATTTAGATCTAAATCTCTATTGTTGCAACAATGGCCACACACTATCATCTGCATCTTTGCCATGTCCTTGACAGGCAAGGATTTAGATTGGTACCGTGCGCTCCCACGCACCTCCATCTCAACTTTGGAGGAGTTGCTGAGTCATTTTGTGACCCGTTTCAAGTATAACTTGAAACCAGAGGTCACACTAGACCAGCTAATGAGTGTCAAGCAAGACTTGCTGGAGTCTATGCAAAGATTCATATAGTGGTGGAGCACCACCTTAAACAAAATACGCGAGCCTATCGCTGAGGCTCACTTGTTGGCCATCTTCAAGGGGGTAGTAAAAGACTTTATCAAGTCAAAGCTTTACTACTTACCCCCATGCTCCCTCAGTCAAGCCTTTGCTCAGACCAAGAGCATCCAGGACACGACCAAATCTAGCAAAGACTTGGCCTATGTCACATACAAAAATGATGCCGCGACAACCATTTGTCCTCAAGGTCCCTCGTTAGACATCCTCCCATGCACCCTTTGTTGTCAAAACCACACCACCCATGCCAACACCATAGGCACCATTCGTTATTAAGGTGCCGAGACAAACAAGCACCTCTACTACACAAAGCTAGGCAACAAAAGTAGCACCATAGCCTCCCTGTTCGAAAAAATGGGAAGAGCGTTTGGCAAACAAGATGACTAGGGAACGTACCACCTTAGGTCCTCCCAAGCCTAGCCCCTTGTCCTTGATGCCCATGGCCCCCTCGTCGTCAGCAACTGATAACGTCATGCACATGCAATCATCATCGGCCCACTTGAGAAAACACAACCCTCAACCTGAAACTAGCCCTCCTTGGGAGATTTGTCTCCTAGGGTGAATTGAAGAGGAAAAAGGTAACAAAAAATAGGATGGCAAGCAGGATCTCCTTAACACCCTCCCCCAAGTTAAACAAGCTTTGAAATAGAAAAACAAAACTTTGAGCCTATATGACTTGGTAATGACATCCATTGCACACTACGAGGCCATGTTTTGCATGTTAACGTCCATACTGGTTGACGAAAACATGCCAAAAGAAGAGAAGGTGATCCACACTATTATGCTTCCCCCTATAGCTGAGAAACCATGGCCGACTTAGTTAACATTCTATGATGAGTCCATTAAGGATGACCCTGAAAAGGGTCAAGTGATAATAGGACCTATGTTCATCACAATTTGGGCTGGTCAGCACAAAATTTGAAGGGTACACGTTGATGATGGGGCTGCTACTAATGTCATCCCCTTTTCCATAGTGGACAAATTGGGCTTGGTCGATCAAATCAAGCCCACAACAACATCTTGCTTAAAATCATTTAATGGGGTATGTGTGCTAGTAAAACGAACTGTCCATATTAACTTTGTGGTAGGGGACCAATTCCCCACAAGCGTAGTGTTCATAGTGCTAGAGGAGATGCTTGGATTTAACCTGATCTTGGGGAGGTCGTGGTTTGCTCAATTGAGGGCCGTTTCCTCACCAATACACTAGGAAATCCACTTACCCTATATAGGAGGGGAAATGGTAATTCATGATGATGAAGTGACTCCTTGAGCCATAAACAATGTAGGAATGGAGCAAGGTTTAGAGATCAAAATCTTTGAAAATCAAACCCTCGTTCAAACTAGAACGTCTGAACAAGTCAAAATCAGCCCAAATGAAGAAGCAACATGGGCTGAGCTACCCTTTCAAGCAATAGACGATGACATAGAGGAGTATCATAACAAAGCTTCTTGGTCATACGCATCACCAAGCCCATGATGGCTTAGGAAGTAGCTACGAGAATGATCATTGTTCGCATTAGCATAATACTCCACTGCTTGCACCATGATTACTACTTGCATCAACGTAACATTCATTGTTTACATTGTTTGCTTTGTATTCATTATTTACGTTAGTGTCCTCCTCATCATTTACATTTTTTACATTATGTCCATTGTTTGCATCACTAAATGGCCCACTAAGCCCTAAAACTGACAATTTTCTTTTTTCACCTTACATAATGCTAGAAATGGCCTAAAACTAGCGAAGGCCCAAAATGGCTTAAAATTAGCGAAGGCCCGAAATGCCATAAGACTAGCAGTGGCCCGAAATGGCCTAAAACTAGCCACGGCCTAGAATGGCCTTAAACTACTCATCATAGCCCACCAAGGCCTAAAACTGGTGACTTTATTACCCTAAAGAAATAACAAAAAACATTGATAAAACCAAAAATAATAATAAATGAAACATGTTAACTAAAATGAGATAAACCATTTCACATTTATTCTTCATTCAATGATTATCAATAATGTTTAAAAATCAATCAAATTCAAAGCAAAAAATAAAATTTTACATTGCCACACTATGGGTCTTCATTTTCATCACTGTCTCCTGTTCCACTAGGTCCTGCATCTTCATTCGGATTTTGCATAAGGTAGAAAATAAAATAGTGAGTCAAACTACAATCAAGGCTTTTACAAAATAAACCATAGCATGACAAAAGTTGACTAACTTGAGATGGCCCCATGTCCATGTCGGGGGGAATTGGATCCATGCCAGCCGCAAGACGTCGCAAGATCTCCTCCTTAGTGAGATTGCCCTAATTTCCCCCTCCTAGGTCAACGCTTACTGCTACCTTCACCTTTTCCACGGCTATCAATCTGGGTGGTCCTTGGGAAAAGGTGGCGATGGTGGTCTCCCCGACAGGTAGGGTCACCTCCCTTTTAGGAGACTCACTTACCATCACCTACTGCATGAATCTCTCATAAGCACTAGAAGTACCAATAACGTCAAGAAATAGGCTAAGGGTATACGATTCAACAACAGCATCCTAGTACTATTTACGATAGGTAGCACTTTCCATCTTATACATATGTTTATGGTTCTTCTATGCCTATTCCCATTCATAAACCTTTGCACTATAGTCTTTCCAGTCTTGGTTCTTCTATGCTAGGAGGTCCATTTGCATGAGTTGTTTAATAATTTCACAACTAGCCTTGTTATTGTTTCGTATGACTGTCCAGTATCTGGCATAGTCAATCACAGACAGATGCCAACTACCATCGCGGGTGTCATGGGCCAACAGAAACTCATTTCTGGATCAAAGATCCTTTGCCTCTACGGTTAGGTTGGTCTTCTCCTTCTCAAGTTTTTGTACCCTCTTCTAGAGGTCTTTGTTCAGACGCCTACACTCCTATAAGGAGTGTCCTGAGTACAATGCACATTTACTCACTTCGTCGTAAATATGATGAGGTACCTCAGCCGCCTATTAAGGAAGTTCGAGTATAGCATCGACCTCCATGGCCTACTAGGGGTCCCACTTGAGATAGGAGGCTGCCATGTATGGAAGAATGTTAGTCACACTCACAAAAAAAGAAGAAGCAACAATTGCAAGAGCCTAGCATAGCAATTGTAGCATACCAATCTTAGGATTCATTTGCTTCAAGTGATCGATTATATCATCGACCATCCCCTCCATGAAGGAAAACTTGTCGGGGGTCTCAGTCCAGGGTAGGAGACAAATTGAGGATCAAGGGTCAGGGGCATCAACAATGGTGTCCACTACACAATAAAACATGTTAGCCATGGTAGAGAGAACAACAACAGAGTTGATGAAAAATGACATGACAGTGGAAAGCTCCTACCTAGCAAATCCTCAGGGGTGATAGTATGGGGATCACCCATTGAGAAACTATCAAGCAATCGGTCAAACTCACCAGCATCCAATTGCAGCCCCTCTCTTTCTAGTTGACCCAAGAGTGTGGCAGCATCCTCAACACTCATCTACCCTTTAGGCACCGAAGCACATTCTGCAAAGGGGTCATCAATAGGGACCCCTTCTTCTGTAGTTGGGGCCTCTTCCTCCTCCTCTTCAGTAGACGCCCCTACTCCAGGGCACAAAATTTCTTCCTCTTCCTCTTCTCTTTCTTATGATAAAGCATAATAGTAGTTAGTAGGATATTCCAAATTGAAATAGGTGCTACGCTGCATGACACTGTATAGTGTAGCACAGCGTAACAAGTGTTACGCTAACAAAACTAGTTTAGCATACTTACCAATCGAGAGTTGCACTCTGCGAACGTTGATCCACAGCTTCTTCTGCCTCTCTTCATTTGTGCATGGAGTCTCTTTTGCAGGATGAGACTTCTTATGTTGCAGCCTGGTCTTTACAGTCTCTGCAGTGAGGCGTTTCCCCTTAACACATTGCCTGTGTTGATGGGGGGAGCCTCTCCCATGCAATCCTAGCCATGATAGGGGTGTGCCACTTGATCCCTCGTTGTTATTGAAAGTGATTCCCCGATAGCTTTTGGGGGGTCTTGGGATCAGGTGGTTCAAAAAACTTGATAGATCCATGGCTTCGATATCTAGTTACGATCTTAGAGTACCTAGGCATCATTCTCATGAACTACCAAAAATTTCGCAAAGCACCGTAGGGAAGCTGCATAGAAAGCATAATGCATATTGAAATGGGACTTAAGCTTCTCGCGAAGCTTGACCATTTTGGCACACAAGCCTTTAGAAAGATACCAGGCCCAGTTGTAATGAGTTTCTTCTTCCATAACCTCCTTCATTATCCAAGCTTGCCAAGGATTTTTCCTTGGGAAAGGAGCTTGGGGAAAGCACATGCATGGAAGACAAGGTAAATCATTTCGGCCACCGTCAGCTTGACCTTGTGGATGGAAATCCCCTTTTGGTCCTTAGACGTCCATAGCCATTCCTCAATGTCCCCCCTGATGGTTCGCAACTTTTTTAGATTTTTCTCCTACAGGGAGACCATCATAAGGGATACCAAAAAGGTCTACAAATAGTTGGTCATTAATTTCAAATACCACCCACACATTATGAACACGTGTGTGAAAGCGGTTAGCCTTCTCAGTGAAGGAATCTGCTAGGGAAAGCATTTATGCAACTAGGACATTTAGATTTACAGCCAAAAATAAGTCCATGAGCCCAACCTCTTGAATGTTATGAACAAGGGTGGTTGGGGCCCCATACTTGAAGAAGAGGTTGGTATCGTCATATCTAGAGGTGATCACAATGACCTCTTGGGATTCCTTGGCTACTGCAATGGTTAACAGCAAAACAAAAGAGTTAGCCAAAAAAAAATGAAAGCACATCATCACTTAAACACACATGAATAAATCCATAGTCTAACATACTAGGTTTGAATGACATAGGAAACGGTGGAAGTTCCACCAGAATGTCTTCGACGGTAATTGATTGGCGCGATGCCCATTTGCTTTTCAACCAACCAACTTCCTTACACCTCCCATAGAATTTGGAATACCTAGCTGGATAGGTTCTAAAGTCAAACTCAAGTTGTTCTATGACACCAGCATGCACGTTCCCAGTCAAAGAGAACTCCTACGGAGCTGTCTGGGCCACCGCCAATGTGTCCATATTACCGTGAAGACCGTCTTCATCAATGTAAAACTTGGTGACATATAAAAATACTATAAGCATCTCTGTCTAGCATAATGCAAATCATATAACACGTTAAAATACCTTTACAGAACTTAGCCACTGGCATAATAAATGGTTCCAAGTGGGTTCTAAAAGCAAGTGCCCATGTGACAGGCAAGGTATAGCGTGTTGTATAAATGATAATATTTATACTTAGGCATCTCCCAGATCCAACTTAAGTGCCTCAAGCCTCTTAGGTGCTGGTTGGAGCTTCCTACCCCTTTTTCCCCAATTGACCCATCAGTTAAAAACTTCAGGATGCCTCGGTTTGCCTTGGGCAACAATGTCTCTATAAGTACAGTGGTTGTTTTAGTTGATAGGTATGACCACATGATCACACTAAAATGGCAAAGGAGGAACTATAGGAAGTCCCATGCCCCATCCTGAAACTAGGCCACCTGTTGCCTTACACGTGTGGGGGGGGAGGGACGTTGGCCACAGGTTCACCAAGGTAGCATAGGACTCCTACAAGTTCAAGGACAATCAAGACAGGCTTCAACATGACCCTGCACAATAAAATACCAAATATTAACATTATGTTTAAGTAATAATTATTGATGTAGCATAACATGACCTTCTGTTTACATCTAGCATAGCACGATCCTTTGATTACAGGATTTCTTTTAGCATGAAACAATAAGTCCTTTATAGAACAGAGATAAACATTGTAGGCAGTGTAACAAAGTGTCACTTGTAGCGTAGCATAGCAGTTGAGCCCCATGTAACGTAAGAATGGCATGTGAATTCCACAGTGCGACAATTACGCTGTGCACATGCAGCATAATAGTTACACTTCTGCATAAGGGTGACAATTGCATTGCACGTAATGTAGCAAGATGAATGCACAACATGTAACGTAGTAAATAAACAAGCACAAGCAGACATGCAACAATGTAATGAATAGACTACTATAACAGGCATTGTAGCATAGCAAATTTGACAGTATAGCGAATTTAACGATGTAGCAACATTACAAGTTTGATAGCATAGCAATGTGTTAGACTACCAATATAACAGCCTAAGGGCATCACAACATAGTAGCATAGCGTAACAACAACCATGTTATAGTCTAACTGTGCAGACAAAGAAAAAGAGTTCACAATGTCCTTGTTGTCCCAATCCTATAGCATGAAGTAGCTCGTGCTACGCTACACCAAATATGTGTCATGCTGCTGCAAAAATTGACAATCAAACAAATCCCTCTAAGAGTGGTACACTACGTCGAGTGTGCACTACGTCACCTAGAATTGCCCAAACAATGTAGTAACCATTCTTAACAATGTTGGCAAGGGCGGTACTGCATGTAGCTGTAGCGTAGCACCCATATGGTTGTTGCGGCTAGGTAGCAACAAGCACGGCGTAACGGACAAGGCAACATCAAAAATAGTGGCAATGGTTGCAAAAGTGACAATAATGACAACAATGACAATCTAACCCCATACGTCACCTAAATGCATTACATAATGGAAACAAGGGTAGCGTAGTGACTTACGGAGTAGATGGAGCCTCCTGTCGCACCTCAACGCGTGTCTTGGAGAGATGTCCCAGAGTCTCCTTCACCTTGTCTACCTTGGCAAGTCCCCTATGCTTACGTTCACCCTTGTGTGCCATTGCTTTTCTCACTAATTGGTTGTACCAACTGCTACGGTGTGCCTATTCACTCTCCCTATCTGTTTGACCATGCTATGCTCTCAGTATGGGCTCTAAGCTTTGACAATGAAAATGACAAATTTACCAGGGGGTAATCCCCTATTTATAGCTAACATGGTAAAAAATTTATCATTTTCATATCCCAGGTAACACGGGACACCCTCGTAGCATAACGCTACTAGAGCAAAGTCCCACTGTAGCGTAACACTCATCGACAGCATAGTGGGCCCACCAAATTTCAAACTTGTTAACGGTCCACTAAGACCTTAAACTGACAACCCAAGTTTACACAATGTCGATCCCCAAAGACCTTAAACTAGCAATGTTAACCCACAATCTAGCCTAGTGACGGTCTGCAAAGACGTTAAACTAGGAACGTTAGTTTCTCTCACCCCACCATGGTTCGCAAAGAATGTTAACCTACAATATAGCCTAGTAACAGTTTGCAAAGACCTTAAACTAGCAATCTTAACCTATTGTGAAGTCCATATGATGGTTTGCCATGACCTTAAACTGGCAATCTTAGCATTCATTTCATTTCACATTGTAGACCTATTGGTAGTCTGCCATGACCTTAAACTGGCAAATTTTAACATTCATTTTATGTTCAAAACTAAACTATTACACTATTGCGGTCCACCATGACTTTAAACTAGCAAATTTTAGCATTCATTTTGCTTTCTAAACCAAACTATTACACTATTTTGGTTTGCTAAGATCTTAAACTGACAATTATCTTATGTTGCATCATTGCATTACATGTAGTTGCTTCAAATAGGTATCACTTGACTTGGTTTATTTGCTTGTTGTGACAAGTCCACTCAAAAAATGGCCATGCATGGTGAGCTTTCTTCACCTTTGACCCTAATGGGTCCCTATAGCAAGTTAACAAGATGCCTAAATTCAGAATTGATAGACTTTGAGGTGTCTTCTCACAATACCATAGCATCCCTGGAAACATCCCTAGACTAGCCTGAATATTTGGTCCAAGCCTTAGACCTAGAGGCTGAGGATGTGACTGAGGACCCTCTCACTGAAATCCCCATAACTACCACTAGGGGTGAAGCAAAGACCTTGAAGGTTAGCTCTTTATTACATCCACAAGTACACCAAAACATCTCCAAGTTTCTCCATGACAATATTAAAGTGTTTGCATGGTCATATGATGACATGTCGGACCTCGACCTGTGGCTCATACAACACAACATTATACTAGATTCGCGTGTCAAGGCAGTCAAGAAAAAAACTCATAAGATCAAACTGGAAATTGCACTAGCTGTACACAATAAGATCACTAAACTTTACCAAGCTAGTTTCATTTGGGTGGTCGATTACTCAGAATGGGTATCGAACATCGTTGTAGTTTCTAAGAAAATGGGAGGTATACGAATTTGTATAGACTTTCGAGACTTGAACAAAGCAACGATTAAAGATGATTTCCTATTGCCAAGTATCAATCAACTTATAGACACTATGGCTAGTCATGCCTTACTATCCTTCATGGATGGGTTTTCAAGCTATAACCAGATCTGCGTAAACCTAGAGCATTAGTTGTCAACCACTTTCATGACCCCTTGGAGAACCTTTTGTTATACAATGATGCCCTTTGGACTCAAAAACGTTGGATCAACCTACCAATGAGTGATGAATTATATTTTTAGCGACTACCTTTTGGAGAGATTAAAAAATTACGTGGATGACATAGCAATCAAGTCTAAGGAAGCTATTGATCATCCCAATGATCTCAACATGGTCCTCCAACATTGCCAGAGGCATGCCCTATGCCTTAACCCTAAGAAATGTGTTTTCAGAGTTAAAACCAGATGCATGCTAGGTTTTGTAGTATCAGAAACAGGCATACGAGTGGACCCCGATAAAGTGAAGGCCATTGTCAGCTTAGCACCACCTACAAACCTCAAAGAGTTGCACGGGTTGCAAGGCAGAGTATAGTTTATCAGAAGGTTTATCTCAAAGCTGACAAATAAGCTACACCCCATGTAGCACCTACTTAAAAAGGGAGTCAACTTTGAGTGGACAGATCTATGTCAACAAGCCTTTGATAACTTAAAGAAAGAGCTTTTGCACCTCCCAACTGTTTATCCATCACAAAGGGATAAGCCTTTCTACATCTACCTTGCCACTTTGGACACATCTATTGCTACGTTGCTATGTCAAAAAAGAGATGATGGGTTTGAAATCTTGGTCTACTACTTGAGCCACGCACTAGTAGCTTACAAGGAAAAGTACAATGAGGTAGAAAAATACCATACAACGAGGTAGAAAAATACTATCTCGCTCTAGTATTTGCACTAAAAAAGTGGAGACATTACCATAGCAAGGTCAAGATCATATGCAAAAGCAACATAGTTCGGGCTATTACAACAAACTTGTACGAGAGTAATAGGATAGCCTAATGGAAAGCAATAAAGGCAGAATTCGATTTACATTATGTAGCCCAATCATCAACAAAGGGTCAAGCAATAGCCACACACCTTACAACTTCACCCATCAACGATCAAGTAATAATAGAACCAAAATTATGAACACATCAATAGCCTAAACTCTGTACCATATGATTTTGAAGCAAGCTTACATTTCGACGACGCTTCAACTACACAAGGTGGAAGTGCTGTCGCAGTTATCATGTTTCCCTCTAGGGAAATTTAACCCTTTGCTTATCACTTTATGTTCCTTTGTATGAACAATGTAGCTGAGTATGAAGGATTCCTTAAGGGCCTCTTAGTAGCCCAAGAGCTAAAGATTCAACATTTGGTAGTTCAGGGCGATTCATAATTAGTTGTCAACTAGATCACTAAAGTCTATGCTTGCAAGGGTTCACATTTGCAACCTTATTTCTATCTAGCTAAGAGTTTGCTAAAACAGTTTGCAACATTGGACATTCAACACATACCTCACAATGAGAACACCATAGCTGATGCATTAGCCATGTTAGCATTAAATGTGCCATTGCACTTGTTTGCCACTTTACCTGCTTCGATAATAGAGTGCATAGATCCTATTACTCAAGCAATAAACATTGCATCTGTCAGTGCGACAAATATCCAAGAATGGTATGCCAACATTAAGGCTTACCTTCAACACAACGAACCCCCACATGGCTTGACATCTGCTCAAAAGGATGCAATTTGAAAACGCGCTTGGCAATATGTCCTTATAGGAGATAATAACTTATGCAAATGTTCCTTTGATGCGATATTGTTAATAAAATCCATGAGGGACTATGTGGAGGACACATAGCCCTTAGGGCTATGGTAGCAAAAATCATATGCTTAGGATACTACTAGCCTTGCATCAAATGAGCTTGCCTTGCCAAAGTTAGGACGTGTGATGTATGTTAACACCATGCAAATCTCATACACATATCACCTACTGAGTTACACCCTACATAAATTATGAGGCCATTCCAATGATGGGGACTAGACATCATAGGGCCCATCACACCTAAGTCTTCCACAGGACATAGCTTCATAATCACTACAACCGAATACTTCACAGAGTGGGTGGAGGCTATTCCCCTAAGAAAGACTACATCTCAAGATGTTTGCCACTTTATCTTGGATAACATAGTAACAAGGTTTGGTCTTCCCATGACTATTGTGACAGAGAACGGGCCACAATTTAATAGCACAGAAACCAAAACCTTTTGCAATAACCTTGGCATCAAGCAATCTTTTTCATCACCGTACTACTCACAAGTAAATGGTCAGGCAGAAGCAACAAACAAGGCCATCATTAACCTATTGAAAAAGATGCTTAGCAGTAGCAAAAGGCGATGGCATGAGAAAATCCTCTACATGTTGTGGGCTTATCACACAACATGCCGGACGATTACAGGTAAGACTCCATATAGTCTTATGTATAGATCTAAAGCAGTGTTACCTATTGAATTATAGGTTCCATCACTTCAGATGATCCTCTCAAACGTTGTAGACAAGGCTCAAAACAACGAGTCAAGGATCATTGATCTTCACTCTGTAGAGGAGGAGCATGCCCAAATAGTTGATTGCATCGAGTGGCACCAAGACAAGCAACGACAAAAGCATCACTATAATTTACATCAACGACTAATCAAGAAGGGGGACCTAGTCCTCAAAGTTGTTCGTGAGCATGTAAACAAATTCTCAGCCAACCAAGAGGGCCCTTTTGTAGTCACGAAAGCCTATGAGAATGGGGCCTTCAAACTGGCTGATATGGATGGCAACAAGTTCCCAAATCCTGTTCAACCACCAAGTCCATGATGAACTTAACACAACTCATCTCATGGGAAGCATCTGTAGGCAAGTTAAAGCCCCACATGGATGTAGCACAACTCATTTTGGGGAGGAAACACCTATCCTACAACAACAAGGTTGTTCACAAGTGAACGTGGCTAAACAGCAAAGGAAAAGCACAAAATGCAAAAGAGCAAAACTTTCTTTAAAAAAATAATAAAAAAATGGTGCCAAAACAAATGGCACCCTAGTTGTTTCAAAACAACCATCTCTAAGTGCTTTGAGGAGAGGTCAAAAGCCATTAAAGAAAGATGCCCATGTCTCCGACGAGGGATCACACTATGTTACATCTATTCCTCTCTCAAACCTATTTCCTCAAATCCATCCTATGGCCCCTTTCCTTACATGACTATCCTAGTACTCCCAAGCTTAGCAAAGCAACATTCGAGTGACCACTAGAGAGCGATGTTGATGGCTTATTCTTCATGGTGTTTCGTATTCTTTGTCAACATCTCTAAGGAAAATCTTCCAAATGTCAACAAAGAGGGGTCATTCAAAGATCATAAAATTTCAGGACCCTAATGCTTTAGCAGAGTCTTGAAATTTGGGCAAGGATTTCTAGAAGTGCAGCATCATGATGGACCATTTGGACAACATAGGAACTGGGGGTGGACTGTACAGTCTGGCAAGTTTTCTATCTCCAAGGCTAATAGGCTTGCTAAACTCTCCAACCTACCCAACTTGACATTCAACCTGGCTAACGGTTTAGCTAGGGACCATGCTAGGAGCTACCAAAAGTGTTCAGGATGAGCTAAAAAATTTGGCAAGTTTTCTAATGGAGAAGCCTGCTATGCTACACTACAATGCATGGCGTATCAAGTCTTGAGGAGACCAATCAGACATCCAAGATGCAAATTGATAACAATTCATTCCTCTAGAGCAATATGGTATAGTAGAGTGTGGCGAATTCTATCAAGAATCATCTCAATCTGAGTGCTATGTTGTGCTATGCTACATAGCATAACACAACATAGCAGGGATGTACTTTGACAACACTTCTACTCGAACACCTCCAACAGGGTAAAAGCATTTTCCCATGCTTCAATCGTTAAATAGGTTTGCTTTGCTGACACACCAGGATATAACAAACATCCTATGATAAAATGTTTGCACAATGAGTCAAGATGCAACCAACATTGGGTGCTATGTTGTACTATGCTATGCAGCATAGCACAGCATAGTGAGGACAAAACGCATGAAGGTTCCTCTGCCAAGTGGTTCCAGCAAGAGGATTGTACTCAGTAATACTTCAGTCTCCAAAAATACCTATCCCACTTAGCTCTAAGGTCTCTTCACAAAACATTGCAAATCAAAAAAGGATGCATGCCATATTGGCCACTATGCTACACTACGCTGGATAGCGTAGCACAACGTAAAAAGGATGCAAAACAACAAAATGTCCCAAGGATTAACTTAGTAGGAAAAACTTCTTTCTAGACCAGTGGTTATGCTATGCTATGTTATACAGCGTAGCACAATGTAGCGTATGGCTATTCACGCTACGTTGACATGCTAGGCAGTGTAAGTAGTGTAACACCTGCTTGGAAGTATTAAGACATTTTCAGTTAGCTCCAGAACTTGTTGGCAATGATCATTCTCATCCTGGCATCTCTTCAACAGCAAGTTTGCTTCATTTTGCACCCCCCCTAAACAATCCCCAAAGTTGTCCCTATGCTTGACCTTGCTCGCAAGAGTAGGGAAGACGTAGTCCTGGAGCATAGGCTCCACTTTGCATTCACTGTTGGTAGTTCTCTTTGCAATGAACATGGCAGCTCACTGGACTTTAGCACATGCAACACAAACAATATGGTTACGGTATGGCAGGTTTCATATCCAATACTACATAGCAGCATGTTTGCATTTTGCGGAACCCAAGACACATGGCATCCAAACCATGTTTTTCTCCTACTCCTAGCCCTATAAATACCCCAACGAACAATGTTCAAAGGGTTGGCTTTTGCATAGTTGGCGTTGAGATTCATCTTTGTCGTGATTGGCTTCTAGAGTATTTAGCTTTTGAGTGTTTTTGGCATTCTGGCATTTTGGCAACTAGTCTTGGCAAGTAGAAGGACTTTGTTAGCAAGTTGTTTACAGTAGTTAAAGGGTCTGTGACCATACTGCTTCATTGCAAGCTATGCTTGTCCCCACTACCATCTGTTGTGCACCTCCTTCATTCAAGAAAAAATCAAATCCCACGATCTTGGGTCGGTGCACTTTCTCACCTAAACCTACTTTATTTTGTTTTGTTATTTTCATGTTTTTGCATTATTCTTAGTCCATTCACGTTTGCCGCTTATCGTTCAACATGCATATAACATTTTTAAGAACCAACGTTTACGAAAGGTTATTGTACACCAGTTAAGTCCCTATCTGATCGACCAGACCATTCAGGATACCCCATTTCCGATTCTCTCCAACATGGCCCTCGCACGAATTCGGGGTTAGGCTATACACCTGGCAACCTCTCAGTGTTCTAGCTACTGACATTTTCGGTTGTTACACCTTCTCTATTATATTTACTAAATTGGAGAATGGAGACACTAAGAGGAAGTGTCAAGGGTGAGATTACAAGACTTATGGGATCATCTTGGTATAAGTTCATAATCTTGACAGTTTATGTGGTAGAGGCTTTAAGACTCTTCAACTCCTCCATGAGGTCCTGAATCATTTGGAAGGCTTGATACAAGCCTTGTAGTGGCCCCATAGGATAAGAAGCTTGTACATAAGGTTGTGGTATCTATTGTGAGGCTGTTGGCCTCATTATGGGTTGCATGATAGAAGGAAGAGGTTGCGTTATAGTTCTGGCCTATGAGCCAAACAAAGAAAAAGATGTTTGTGCTAGTACTTGAGAGATAAAAATGAAAAATGGGGTGCGTGACCCCTATGTTGCTTGGGGTTCCATGGTGGATCCCACATAAGTAGTTAATAGACATGTGGTAGTAAAAACCATTATTGATGATTTTATATATCAAGACTGTGTTGTAAATGACATTGATGTGTTATAGTTGGTTGTTTGTGACATTGGTTGAGTGTGATGTATGGCTATAATTGGTGTGGGACCTACTGTAGGAAGGAGTGGAAGATGGTGCTATGACTTTGGGGGATGTTTGTTAGAATAATCCTCCCAAGGATTTTTTTTAGACTCAGATTCACCTTAAATTCATCCCTCTCTTCTTGTTGTTCCTTAAAGCTATGCTTATCATCTTCCTCTTCCACAATAATCAATTGGACTAGGATGCTAGAATAGATGTCATTAAGGGGAATTTGACCATATGGAAAAGTGATCCATACCTCTGTATGAGTTCAAACTCCCTTTTGGCCTTGACTTTCATTTGTGGAATTAGCATGCCTACCTATATTTTAGCATAAATGAAGTTATAAAGATCTTCATTTATGGCTATAAAATTAGGACTCTCCCCTCTAACCCTCAAAGATCACCTACACTCAATGCTAGTAGGGTCTTTGGGATCATACAACATCATGGCTTATTGGCTATGATCTTTGCTAGTGAGGGTGAAGAGCAATTTGTTAGAATTTTGGAAAGACATGGCTATAGTGCTAAGAATGGCTTAAAAATAGGCTATAAATGTTAAAATATGAGTAAATTCTAGTGAATGAAATTTAAAAATTCTTAAAGGAAATGAAAATGGAAAAAATGATGTATTTACTATAATTAGTAACTAGGGGATAATGGGGGATTTACCCCTTTTCTTAAAATGGACTGTTGAAGATGTTGGTTTTAAGCCTCACCTAAGTTGACCTTCCAACTACCTCTACGTTGGGTATGGCAAGGGGAGAAAAAGTGGGGTGAGATAGTGGAAATCTCACACCTTCTTATTTCAACATTGGAGAAAGCAAGGGAATGTTTGAAGATCAAAATGAATACTTGGCAATTTCCAAAGATGAATTTGGGAAGCTACCAACTTTTACAACAAAGGAGGGAAAAGCAGGCTTGGCTGGTATGGAAACCAACATTAGTTTAGTGGCAAAAAATGTGACAACAAAAATTAAATGGTTATTAAGGCTTCCATGCTAGCTTTGCTCTAGAAATTCACAGCAGATGTTGTAAAATTTCAACACCCAAACCACCTACAACATCCATGCTAAGATTTCTAGCGATTTTGGCACCAGAAAACTAGAAAATGGCTTTCAACTTGAAATAAAAGCAAGTTTGGTCTTTAAATTGATAATAAACCTCACCAATTTTGGACTCCCAACTGCTTCCACACTAGGTATGGCAAAGAAGGAAAATCTCACGTATCCTATCTCAACGTTGATAAGGGAAAGGCTGAAAACCAAAGTGAAGAGTTGGTGTTTTTTCACTAAAACTAGTTTTAGCTAGCTATCAATTTCCTTAACTCGGAAAAGTGTGGCAAAAGCCAACTCATGGAAGAGTTGAACCACTCACTCTTAGAAACTAGAGAAAAATAATTCTGATAGTAAAAAGGAAAAAATAATAAGGGGGAAAAGATATCAATGTTGGCTTTGGGCTATAAAATTCACAAAAAATGTTGTGAAAAGCCAAAACTTGACCACCTGCAACTTCCACGTTGCAATTTAGGTCATAGGGGGCAGGGAAGACTAGCATTGATTCTTTAAAGGTTTTGGCTACAAAAATCAAGGGAAAGCTTGTAAATAGCAACAAAAAGAATAGATCAAATTGTAGAATTTAGGTTAAGGTCCTTCTTCTAGCACTAAGAAAAATTGTTGTGACTAAAAACCTCAATCACTAGAAAAACAAAGGATCCTTGGTGCAGTAGTTTCCTAACCTTGAATTGCAAGGGTCTCCATGAGAAAAATGGGATTCAAGGTGCCCTAGTCAGTTTGGCAAAAAAAACCAAGGACTTATGAAATGTAAAATGTTGAAATACAAATAGCTGTATATAATGCATAGAAGATAAATTTATTTTAGAACACAAAACTCAAAACTTAAGATTTTATTGAGAAATAATAAAGAGTATGTTAGAGAAATGTGTACAAATGGTTCCTAGATGACCAAAAAGGGGGATTCACTTATGTAGGAGTTCAAAGCCTATTGAAGTTGAAGTGATCTACTCCACAATCCAGGTGCTAAGCCACTCCTAATGCTATTGAACCTTTCTTCACTTCTACAACCTCAAATCTGCAAGTTGGGTCATTGTTGGAGGGTAAGAACTATGGAAAATCTGGATCCCAAATTACTCCACACTAGGGTTTGGAAATTCAAAAAGTGTAGTGTTGATATGCAAAATCTGCAAATCTCTAGGTGGTTATGCTTTCACCACAGTGTTCAAGAGGATGCAAACATGGGAGATATCAAGAACTCTTAAGTGCTTGAAAATGCCCTGAGTGTGGAATTAGTACTTGAAAGATTGCTTGTATGCTTAATAAAAAAAATTACACAATCTTCACAATTTCAAAAACCTATAAATGGGGTTTGAAGTTGACTTTTATAGGATCTTTGGGACATGAATGGGGCTTCAAAATGGCCATGATTTGACCAAAAAAATGGCTACCAGTTGGCTATAAATTGACTGCATTTTGGCTGTAAAATGACTAAAAATTGGCTATCAATTTGCTACAAATTGGCTACCAAATTAAGGTGAGGTGGATGCCCAAATTTGGTGGGTTACCATACATAGTAAGTGCTTCCCCCTATGGCCATTTCATGGCACACCTTCCATGCTAGAGATGAATCTTCTATGCTAAGCTCTCCACCATGCTTACTGAAGTGTTGGTCAACATTGAAGTGCATGAAGTAATAAATTTTGTAATTTTCCACACTAGGTGTGAAGATGCCATGCTAGGGGGAAAATTCCACACTAAGGGGGGAAGGTTTCTAGGCTATGCATGTTGTCTCCATGTTGAAGGGTGAAAGTTCCCAGAACTACCACCTTTCCATGCTATGGGTAGGTGAGATTTACTTCCATACATGTGCTTCTAGCATATAGCAATATATACCCCCATAAAACACATCAAATTTCCTTTTGTCACTCCAAAATCCATTTTTACACCACCCCCACCCCCCACCAAGCCTAAATATAAACACTAAGTGAATTTTTTTCACTTGGGAGATGAGGCTTTAACCACTTATGAGGCATTTTTTAGCTCCAAAAGTATCAACTATGTGAAATCTCCCACTGTTGCTTACAATATTAACAT
Source organism: Gnetum montanum (assembly GCA_015680685.1). NCBI lineage: Eukaryota > Viridiplantae > Streptophyta > Gnetopsida > Gnetales > Gnetaceae > Gnetum > Gnetum montanum. The sequence goes on from MNCI01035130.1 coordinate 303,652, forward strand.
TTACAATGAAGTTTTGCCTCAGGTTTCATGGACTAAAAGCTACATGATGAAGATTGGCTATAACATGCAAAGTTTTGTGGTATTTCAATTTGTTTGTTTCTTGCTCATTATTTGGAATTCAAGCATTTGACTTCAATGCATAAATAATTTTTTATGATGAATGTGTAGGAAGTATTTCTTAGTAATGAATCAAGCATTTATATTAAATACATCAAGTAGTAAGTGTAACCTAATTTTACAATAACTATGATGGAAGAACCTCTCACTTGTGAGCTAGGTACTTATGTGATCAACATCATTTAATAAGCATCATTTATTCATTCAGTTTATTTAATAGGTTTAATAGATAGTAATGGAGTTTTAGTTAGTTTTTTTATTTATGTATTTGGTTTACCTATATTAAGTATTCTCTCAATGTTTGTATTTGTTGGACTATCTTTTATTTATAGCTATTCCATCTACATAATTATACAGCTACCTGAAGCCCTTGAACAAACCCATAAGAAAGTATTCTATTAGTTTGTTTATTCTACTTCATCTTAGGATTGATTACTTTGTATTTTTGTGTATTATAGATGATTCTATTAGTCTAGATGAGAAGCAATTAGAAGATGTTGATTATTAGATTCATGTTTTTACATCTTTAACTATTTTAGTCATTACGTTGTCAATTCAATTGCTTGATTCTCTATGTTGTAATTTTTAGCTAAAATATAAGTACTTGCTCTAATGTGAGAACTTATACTACATTTTTTCTATCTTAAATGCTTTATTTTATATATAAATTATCTTATGTTATTATAATTTAATTATTGCAATTTGGCTATTTATATGCCTTAAATCATTCACTAGCTCCTTCTAGTGTTATAAAGTTAACTTATGTTTCCTCTAGTTTATCTTTTTTCATCTAACATTTTTATATAGTTAACTCTAATTTTATTTAATTCTTCTTGTAATATTTAGTATTGAATTTTATAATAGAAAAGTAGAACCTTATGAAGTATTATATAATAGTGTTGTATTAATGAATCATTAGTTAGCTAGGTTATCTGATAAAAAGTCAACCTTTTGGTTAGCTCCAATAACAAGGCTCTGATATCTTGGCTCCAATAACAAGGATCTGATAATAGGGCTTTGATAACAAGGCCCCAATAACAAGGCCTAGATATTTGGTACTTGACATTGGGTACCCAACATCGGAGCCCAGGATGCAATGTTGGACATCTAATGTCATGAGGTATGGGCCAGCCTATAAATATAGCACTTGGGCTCACGATTTCAAGTCAATTTTGTCAAGTAGTTTTTCATAGTTTTGTTAATAGAGTAGCTAAATTCTTGCAATTTTATTTCATCATCTTAGAGAACAATCAATTAGTGCCCACAAACTGGATCTAAGTCAGTTGTACATAGTCTTATTCAATTGGCAATGTACCTAGACATATTTCATGAGTAGCAATAAGCTTGAGATTGATTCTTATTCATTGCAACACTTTGACTTAGATTAGATTTACTTTTCATGTAATTTACTTTTCATGTACTTAGTTAATATTTACATTTTCATGCATGTTAATTAATTAAGCACATAAGTACGATTGCTTTATACTTATGTTAGGGTCTTGGTAATCCTAGTAACGCTTAACGTTTGGTAACCTAACAGTGTTATATGTGTTTAGGATGTGCATGGGAAGTGGGATTAGATACTTATGTTAGGGTAATTGATTATTAATTAGTAATTAGATTAGTTGAATTAACTATAAATTGAGTTTTGACCTATTGTTAATCATAGAATAATAAAATATAAAATAATAAAAATCATATGCATCACTCTAGACTAAACCATACATGACAAAGATAGCACTAGTCCAAGTGGGAAGATAGTGAACTATGATCAAGGCATAGTGATCTAGATGCCACAACTAGTCCCATCCACAAAATTTGACTGGACCATGTGTGAACACTTGTGATTCGTATGGTTGGGCATAGGGGTATATTGTTGCTCATCATTGGCGTTGTTGCCAAGGATGGTGCTAGTTATCTAGATTAGTTATATTATACATGATCGCTGTAATGGTATTAACAATCTATCTGTTAAAAAACATTAATATTTTAAGGCACACACATTATCAAACAAAACTATGTCTTCTTCACACGGGATCCATAATGCATCATATGATGAGAACACTCGTAGGAGAAATAATAGGATATATACTAAAGAAAATTGGAGTAGACAACCTCAAATAGGTGTTTCCTATGCTCATCCAGATCTTTACTACACCCAAAGACTACATTCAACTAATGCAGACAATCCTAGAGGAGACGGAGAAAGTCCTAGAACAAGGGCCTCAAGGCCTAGGGCCTCTTCTAAACTTAGAAATAATAAATCAAGGGACCATGGGAAGAACTATAGAAGCCGTGGCAATTCTCCCAATTCCTCATCTTCTTCTTCCACTTCAAAGTCTAATTTCAAAAAAGATGAACATAGGTATAGAGATAGAGCTCCACTAAAGGGTCAAGATATAGATAGAAATTGAACCCATAGGAAAAATCAAAGACATCACAATTAGCATAAACAAGAACATCATAATGAAAAAAATAGAAATAAAAATTTTCATCACAACATGTGTGATGATGATGAATCCTTATTGGCCACTAAGATCTTGATGCATATCACAAAGGCAATTAAGATACCCACAGGCATCACAAGGAAAGTTGCCTACCTAGGGTTGATATTAATAATATCCCTAAGTTTGTGGGAGGCTATGATTCTAATCCACAACATGAGCTATAAGATTTCCATGATGCTTGTGCCTTATAAAACATTGAAAATGGGTGGCAAAAGCTTAAGCTCTTTCCTAGGACACTAGTTGACAAAGCTGAAAGTTGGTATAGATTATTGGAACCAAGTTCCATTAACTAGTGGTTCACAATGCTGGAACTTTTGAATGAAAAATACAAAACCTATGCAAGAGTGTCCAACCTAAGAAAAGAAATCCAAGAGTGGAAGCAAGAAAATCATGAAACCTTGGAAGTGGCCTTGAAAAGATACTATTCGCTACTACATAGATGCCTAGGCCATGGTTTCTCTAAGGAAAGATAACTTTTCCACATCAAGATGGGCTTCGTAATGAAATAAGGAAGACCCTTGGGATGTATGCTTCAAGTCAATTAAATGAGCTATGGACCCATCAGATCAAAGAGTTAATCAAGTATGTGGCAAAACAAGAAGGAGAGCTATGTAGATGAGAGAATATAGAGGAAAATAACATGGACCAACTCTACAAAAGAAAAGCATCCATATCTATGATAAGGAAAAAGAGGCACTTGATAAGGTGATTTTACAATGGACCTTGCCAATACAAAATTCTATCGCTGAGATTAAAGAAAAGTTGGATAAGATGTTAGAATCAATGAATAAGAAAGATAAAACTTGCGAAGAAATCATAGAGGAGAGAGTAGAGCAAAACAAATCAAGTGATCACAACAAAAGAAGGAAAAAGAACCAAGAAACAACTAGGAACACTTTATAGTAAGAAGGGGAAATGACAATAGAACAAGAGTCTATAAACTCAACCATCGTTGAGGATGGTGGATGTGACATTTGTCTAATGACCATCCACAGGGTCATTGCCCAGTCTTATTGCATCTACATGAGTATTGGGCAAGGGCATTAAATCCAAAGTTTGTACAAAAGTACATGCCTAAGAGATTTTCTCTTTCACACAATAATTTTAGACAACCCCAAAACCAGTTGTACTATCCTATGGGGACTTATTACCAACCTCAACATTAGCATCAACTACTATAGCAACAACCATAGCTATGGGGGAGGCCACCACCAAACCAGCCCTACCCTTACTATCAATTGAACCCATATGGATATTATGTTCAACAATCTATTTTCTTGACTGGTTCTACACCCTCTACCTCAAATCACTACTACCACTCTCCCAAATATCAACATCTTGTAACATCCTATATGAGCTCACCACCTCACACCTCTCATCCTTTGGCATATCCTCAATATTCTCATACTCACATGCCACTGCTAGCAACACAAGAAGGTTCAAAACTACAATATTAACGAATAGATGCCACTTGTGCTATGAATGTGCATAGACATGTTGATACCAATGGGCCTCAATCACAATGTAGGAAATGTTCCTTCTAGAGGAAAGACCATAAACTGAAGCAAACCATGCATGGACCTGCCACATCATTTGATCTAGCATAATGCCAATCTAGTTCAATGCCTTCCTTTTCACAATCAATGTTCTCTAACCCTATGCAAAAGACAACAACCATCACCACTCTAACACAAGACATAAATGATGAACCTATCATTGAGGAAAGATAGTAGAATTGATCTAGCACTGCTAATAGTAAAGGATGCAACTGTGGACTAGAAATTCAAAATATTAACAAAAATCACAACAAAGCTAAGGAACAACTATGTGAACAAAGACTAGTCTATGTAGTAGCCCTAAACTAGAAGACAACCAATGGATTGAAAATGAGATTTTAAGATTATTTCAAAGATGCATGAAGATAATGGATTTGCTTATTAGTTCTAAACTTAAGAAAATGGACCAAATAAAGGACTTAGATGCATATATCTTATAGAACTAATAAGTATTTTTCACCTATGTTTTGTTTTACAATTTTTTATCATTTTCCTGTTTCTTCTAAAATTTTTTGATTCTTCATATGTTTTCCATTTCTTAATATTTTTCTTTTCTGTATAATTTTCTCTTTTCTTGAGTCATTTTCTTTTTGCTTTATGAATGTATTTTTTATGTTTTTGTTAATAATATTCCCAAGTCATGATGCAGTAGTCAACGCTATGTGTTGTGCTTTTTGTGCTATGCTATCAAGATGATTGAGGAAGTAATTGTATAAAGCAATGAGACCACCTCATCCATCCCTCCAGTTCTCTAAATAAAAGGTTTTTTTTTCATGCAAACGATTTGGTTCTTCTTTTATGAAACTAAAATTAATCAATGATCATTGTGCCTTAAAGAAAGAGGGAACGACGAAGTGGGAATGGCAAAGGATGTGACCTCAAGGGAGTTGTTGGATTTTCTTCTTGACTTCCTTCATATGGTTTATGACTCCTCTTAGAATGTATCATCACTCCTCCATTGATCAATAAAAAATAAGCTCTATCCTTGCATGGTGTGGTTTCTATCTAGAAAAAAAATTAAAAAAAAAACAAAAATCACAATTAAAAAAAGATAAAGAAATCAAAAACAATAATGGGAATTCAAAGCATACCCCTTAGACATAATAATGGATTACAAGCATTGGTTATGGGGCTAGAAAGACATGTTACCCATGCCTAAAGGCACCCCTCTAACTAAGGTCCTTCCTTCCTTCTTCTCTTTTCTTCTCTGTTTGGAGTGATGATTATTCTTTGAGGTGGTTGCGGACTCCTGGTTCTTGGCAAGATGGAACACATCAATGAGAGGTCATTGTTCATGGTATGGACTTGGTTTAAACTTGGAAAGATAGGTATGTTGATCATTTTAATCACACTTGTCACAAGAACCTTACATCCCAATCTCTGCAATCCCTTCTCATCCCATTATTCATCTCATTGCTACATGTGATTATGAGCCTTTTGGTTTTGTGTAGTATACATCCTAACCATGGCAATTGTGTGTTGTTTGAAACAAAGGCATGGTCTACATTTAACTTCTCAAGTGCTCACAAACAATATAAGTGGTTATGTAAGGGGATTATGGTAAGAGCTTACTTTGGGGAGGACCCACTTGCATAACTTTTGTTTATCATGCCTTTGAACTAACCTTTACATCTTCCAAAACATCATTGACAGTTTCTCTAAATTTATGCATGATTTTGGGGCTACTTCTCATCTATTTCATTAATTTTTCCTACTTTTCTACTTCCATATCCATTAATATTTCTTGGCCATCTTCTAAATTGGACCTTTGGTTTCAATTATTCATAAACCTATGTGCTTCTGAAGTTACGCTTACTAGTCATGGGGGCTAGTGATGCCCTACTTTAAAATTTTTGAAAATTTTTCAAGATCCTATTTTTGAACATCATAGTAACTAATAGTATTTGATCAAAATAATGTGAATAGCTTGATAATTTTAGTTACCTCATAGCCTTGGGCATATTATGCTATAATCACCTTATGCTTAAAAGAAAACTATGGGCTCCAAAAAGGGTTAATTGTTAAGGAAAATTTACCACAACTAATGTTGATCGTTTGGTGACTACAGGTGATGCTAAAAGAAACAGCTAAGCAAGAAGGTTTTTTACTAGGCACAAAAACAATGCCAAGAGAGGGACAACAAAGGATATGACCATGATTGTAGCACATACAAGATAGCTGCTCAAACTTCATATGTTTGCTAGATCCATGGGGTGATGAGAAGAAATTTTAGTCCACACTTTAAGTATGATCTACATAACCAAAGAAGCATTGACATAATAATCTAGGTTGGAAGTCTACCACCACTAATAGCAACAAGAAAAATCATCTTCAATGAATTCTTGAAGACCTTTGAAAATTTTGTAATCCTCAAACTGTATCAAATCTTTTTATTACTCTGTCATTTTATATACATCCACTCAAATAAAATTTTTTCATGTATCACTCAAAGTTAGTCAATAGTTAATGTCAATCAATACTTCTATACCTTTCCAATTTTGTAAAGAAAGCTCAATCCTATCCTATTAACTTGAGGATGAGTTTTTATTCAGTCATGGGAGTATGATGAATCATCAATTGCTTGGGTTATCTGATAAAAAGTCAACTTTTTGGTTGGCTTCAATAATAGGCCTTTGATTAAAAGGCTCCAATATCTTGGCTCTAATAATAAGGTTCTAATAATAAGGCCCTGATAACGAGGCCTAGATATCAAGTATTTGACGTCAGAGCCCCAGATGTGATGTTAGACATCTAATGTCACAGGGTATGGGCTAGCCTATGAATATAGCACTTGGGCATGATTTCAAGCTAATTTTTCATAGTTTTGTTAATAGAGTAGCCAAATTCTTGCAGTTTTGTTCTGTAATCTTAGAGAACAATTAGTGAGGGCACATAGACTAGATTTGAGTCAATTGTATGAAGCCTTATTCGACTCGCAATGTACCTAGACATATTCAATGAGTGGCAATAAGATCGAGATTAATTCTTATTCATTGCAACACTTTGACTTAGATTATATTTACTTTTGATGCAATTTACTTTTCATGTACTTAGTTAATATTTACATTTTCATGCATGTTAATTAATTAAGTACATAAGTACGATCCCTTCGAGCATGCATATGACTCTTGGTAATCCCAACAACACTTAACATTTGGTAACCTAGCAACATTATATGTGTTTAGGATTTGCACGGGAAGTGGGATTGGATACTTATGTTAGGGTAGTTGATTATTAACTAGCAATTAGATTAGTTGAATTGACTATAAATTGAGTTTCAACCTATTGTTAATCATAGAACAATAAAATATAAAATAATAAAAATCATATGCCTCACTTTGGACTAAACCATATGTGACAAAGCTACCACTAGTCTAAGTGGAAAGATAGCAAACTGTAATCAAGGCATAGTGATCTAGATGCCACAACTAGTCCCATCCATGAAATTATATTGGATCAGGCATGAACACTCATGATTCGTATGGTTGTACGTAGTGGTACCTCATCGCTCATCATGTATGATAAACCTTGTTGTACACTCATAGATAGATGATCAAATAGAGAGAATGAATCATATTTTAGAAGATATGCTACAATCTTGTGCTTTGTACTACATAGATATTTAGGAAAGATTTCTTCCATTAGCATACTTCACTTACAACAATAATTACGAAGCTAGTTTGAAACTAGCATCTAATGAAGAGTCATATGCTAGATCTTGTCAATACCTTTTTGCTAGGATTCTATAGAGGAGAGACCTAGGAGCAACATAGACATCATTAATAAGGAAAATAAATAAATCAATATTATCAAAGGCAAACTATAGAGACCATAGAACAAATATACAAAGTATGCTAATAACAAGATATGATCATTGGAGCTTAGGATTGGTGATCAAGTTTACTATTAACAGTTTACTATTGAAAGAGATTATGAGATTTGCTAGAAGATGAAATTTACCTCTTCATACATTGGTCACTTTCCAATTTTTGAGAAAAATTGGTGAAGTTACATATTAGCTTAATCTTCTATAGAAGTCATAGTTTATTCATGATGTGTTTCATGTTTTTATGATGAGGAAATATAATGTAGATCCTAGTTACAAGATGCATTAATAGGATGTTTAGGTCCAACTCAATGTTAGTTTTAGAGAGTGATGAGCTAATATTTTTGATGTTATGAAGAGATTCTTGAAAAGTAAGATTATTTTGATGGTGAAAAAGATGTGATGTTCAGGAAGTAACAGGGGAACTAGAGAAAGATCTATAAGCCTCATACCTTAAGATCTTTTAGAAGGAAGCTTTTTAAATGGTAGAAAATGTAACACTCCTACCATAGATACCCTATTATCTCTTGGTATGTTTTTTGTTTGAACCCTTGATGTCTTTTTTGCTAACCTATTTTTATGCTTATTAACCTTTTTCTTAGGATTAACTATACTTTTTTTATTTGAGCTGTGTCTTTTTATTTATTTTTTAACAACTTTTTGCTTTTTAATATATTTTAATGTTTTATTTTTCTTCTTGTTTTATTTTTATTTTATTTTAATTTTTAGTATTTTTAGTATTCTTGATTTTTCTTTTAATTTAGCATCTACATATTAACCTTTTTATTAGAGTTTTAAGTTAGTAGCTATGAGGCACTAAATGGATTATTGGCATATGAGGTATTACTTTAGTTTCAATATGATTTTTTAAGATAGTTTTTAGATTTTGTTTTAATTGCTAATTTATTTTTAGTTTATTTTTTATAGGCTCTCATGCTAGGCATTTTCATTACTTGTATTTTAATATTAGACCTTGCTATTAGTTTGGGCTTGCACATAGCTATCGACATAGGCTTAGATATAATTATTAAATTTCTCATAGGAGATACCCATTAGGATAATGCTAGGTATTATTCCATGTTATAAAATAATTTAAAATATTTTTACAATTGTAATTTCTTTAATTTATTTTTTTCACAAGATCTCTTCTTTACCCAATGCTACCAAACACTTGCAAGAATATACACCTAGTAGCTATTTCAAGAGAGATCATCCTTTTGCCTTGCTGAAACGTAGGAGATGGAACCAAAGAGCAACATTTAGTTAGGTTAGAAAGAACTAGATCTACATTCTCCACTACTACATAGGACCTTTGGTAAGCCATAGTTTCATATCTTATTTTAAATCTCACTTAGATCCCATCATTGACCTATAATTTTGCCTACGAATTAGAGCTAGTTGGAAGATTGAAGCTATGCCAAGATCTTATTTGCAATAATATCAATTCGAATAAGCTAATTTGGTGTTTTTCTCCTATTAATGACTTTTGATGAATTTTTATTTTATACATGTGCCTTTTACTAATTTTTGTTTGTTCAATAACATTTTATTGAAATGTTTGAATTCTCATATATAGATAGAAACTTAATAAAATCTCATATCTAGGACTTCCAAAGAATGGTCTCTACAAGTTTAGATTTTATTTTGATATTTTCTACATTTTTAGACAATACATTTCAGTCCTAGCTTAGTTTGACACTTAGGAACCTTGATAATTTGATTCATGGCCTTAAGCCTTTTGTCTTTACTAAATGTTTGAATTTGTCTAATCACCAAGAAATGTATTTATTTGTTTGTTTGTGTCTCATCCATTATTTTGCATTTAAGAATTTGGCTTTAAAACATAACCAATTTTAAGATGACTATGTAGGAAGAATGTCTTGATAGTAAGTTTGATACTTAAAAAAGTAGCATCAATTAATAAGTATCACATAATTTTGTAGTAATAATGTAGAAAGCATCTCTTGGTAGTGATTTGTGTACCTATGTTATTAACATTGATCAATAAGTATCAGTTTTTCATTCAATTCATTTGATGGATTTAGTAGATGGTGGTGGAGTTTAAGTTTATTTTTTGGTTTATCTATTTATTATATTAATATTTATTAGTTTCTTTATGTTTATATATGCTTGTCTAACTTTTGTTTGTAGCTAATTCATGTGTATGACTATCCAACTACTTAATGCCTTCAACCAAAACCATAAGTGATTATTTTTAGTTTGGTTGCCCTACTAAGCCTTAGGATTGATTATTTTATGTTTCGATGCATTCTAAGAGATTTTGTTTATCTAGATGAAGAGGAATTAGAAGAAGAGTCCAATAATTATATTCATGTTATTACACCTTTAATAGTTAGTTTTAGTCATTATATTTTTAATTTATTTCTTTGATTTTATACTATAACATTCACCTGGCATTTATGTACTTACTACAATATGAAGATTTATATTATATTTTTCCTATCTATGATGTAGGTCTAACTTTATTCCATATTTACTTTTTTTTTATTGTTATAATTTATTGCTTTTATGTTGAAGAAGAATTATAGTTTGAGGTTGTGTATTAATTATAGAAGTTGAATCAGATGACGATCAAAATTTAGTATCTACTACTCAGGATTGATGACCTATTTAATTAGTTGAGAGAAACTATGATGTTCTCTAAGATTGATCTTAAGTCTAGATCTCATAAGGTTATAATGAAAGACGAAGATGTGCCTAAAATAGCTTTCAAGGTAAGATATGAATATGACAAGTTCTTAGTCATTTCTTTTGGACACACTAATGTAGCATCAATTTTCATCTACTTGATGAATACAGTGTTACATATGTATTTATACTAATTGATCATTGTATCCATTGATGATATCTTCTTCTACTTGAAAAATGAAGATAAGAAGAAGAAGCAGTTGAGAGAAATTTTCAAAACTGTAATTGACCAATAGTTGTATGTTTATGTTTCTAAGTAATTCCTATCTAGCCTAATCCTAGTTAGCAAGGTATTGATTTAATATCAAATTGTAATGACTTGCTAGCTAGGCTTAGCCTAGAAAGGCATTACATCGATAAAAACTGAAATATGAAAAAATGAGATGTTGCTTAATAAATATCAAATAAAATCCAAAAAAATTAAGCAAACAAAGTAGTAGGCATCTGTAACATAATAGGTGAATAGGGATAATAAAAATACAACCAAAGATACAATGTTGAAAATAAATAGTGACAATAGTCCCTTGCATTCCAAACCTAACCTATCCACTAATAAAAACAAGATGAATCTTGGTGCCTAAGCCAAAAATTACAATTATAATGCTAGAAACTTACAATAAACATTAAATGTAAAATTGAGATAAATAATGCTTAAAATATAATTACATTCAAAAAGGCCTGCACTAAGGAAATTACTATAACATTGGATATAAATAACCAAATTCTAAGAATTGAATTATAATAATACATCATAAATTTAATAAAAATTAAATTTAGGCTTGCACTAAAGACAAGTGATGAGCGGCCAGGTACCCCTACGTCCAACCATATGAACCACAAGTGTTATCATGCATGAACACTTGTGATTGATATGGTTGGGCATAGGGGTACCTCACCACATCGTAGCTAGGGACTTTGTTTATGGAACATGCGCTATTTAGGTCTAATTGAATATCACTAATATCATTGTATGAACCTAAAAGTCAATAACATTCCCGCTATACATAAATTATAAAAGCACACTGACAATTTCATTTTGTTTTACAAAATGTCTTCTTCTTCTCATAAGCATGATGATACTAAACCACCAATCCCACAAGACTGCAAGGTGATATACACTCATCTAGATGAGTTTGTGCCAAATTTTACCTTCATTCTACATCATGATGAACAAATGCGATGGCATGATATGGAGGGCAATGTCATTTCCCCCCCTAATAGATCTATGCTAGAAATGCTAATTAAAACCCTTAAGAAGTTGGGCATAGTAGATCTTCATGAAGAGTATGTTGTGGATGGATATGACACTTAGAACTATCATCCCAATGAAACACAATGTAAGCGAGAAAAACATCTGGAGAGACTTCATGAAGCCACAAAGGGGAAACATTTCACTAACCCCTTATTCCTACTAGATCAAGAAGATAATGAGGACCCTCCCTTGGAAGGTTCTCAACATGAAGATTTTCCACACCTTGCTAATGATGGTGAGGGTGTGAACTTGACCCTATGGTCAACTATTCATAAACTAAGTTCAAGGAAGAGTAATAGCCAAGGTAGGGACTCAAGCGAACATGGCAATAACAAGTGATCAAATGATGGAGATTGTAAAAAACATAAGAGTGATGGTAGACACCACGATGGTAGTGGTGGTCCACCTTCCTCTTCATCCTCTTCATCTAATTCCAAACATTCCTCTTCATCTGATAGTTCTCATAGAAGCCACCATCAAAACAACCATGATGAAGGTGATTGACAAAATAATAATGACTATGAAGGCCACCAAAATCGAAGGGGTGACCAAAACCATCATCAGTGTCATCAACATAGCGATGATGATGAGCCTTTACTGGCAATTCGAAGTATGCTTAACATTGTGGAGGTAGTAAGAATTTCAACCAGGCATATAAAGGATAGTCATATCAAGTGCCTAGATATGAACAATATTCCAAGATTTGAAGGGGGATATAATTCTAATCTGTAGACACATCTGTAAGCTTTTCAAGATGCTTGTGCCTTATAAAACATTAAGAACGAGTGGCAAAAACTCAAGCTTTTTCCAAGGACACTCATTAAGGAAGCTAAAAGTTGGTACTAGTCCTTAGAACTAGAATCTATCCAAAGATGGAGCACCATGTTAGAATTGTTCAATGACAAATATCAAATGTACTCTAGAGTGTCTAATCTAAGAAGGAAAATCCAAAGCTAGAAAAAAGAAGCACATGAACCCTTGGATGTCACCATGGATCGATACTATTCACTCTTACATAGATGCCCTAGCCATGGTTACTCTCAGAGGGAACAACTTCGCCACATCATAGATGGGCTCAAGGTAGAAATGAGAAGGACCCTTAGGGTGTATGCTCAAGGGAGGTTGTCTAAAATGAGAGCTCATTAGGTCCAAAGGCTAATTGAGTAGGTAGCAAAAGAAGAAGGTAAGCTATAAAAAAGTCAAAGTACTGAAGAGTATAATAGGGATCCATCCATCATAAAATGAGAGCTCCAATTTTGTGATAAGGAGGAGTCACCACTTGATGAAATGATGAACAAAAAGACCTTGCCTATCCAAAAAACTATTTTTGAAATTTTAGCCAAGGTTGACAAGTTATGGGACTCTATGGATGAAAATTTTCAAGCCACTTTGAAGATTTCTGAAGAATCCAAAGAGCAAAATAGTGATCATAATCGTAGAAGGCAAAAAGAAGTTGAGCATGCCTACCAAAGAGGTAAGGGCAAAGCTGTTGTAGTAGAGGAAGTTGTGAAGTCTAATTCTAATGATAAAACTGAATGTGACATATATCAATATGAACATCCAAAGGGATGTTGCCCTATGGTGCCACACTTACAAGAATCCAAAGTGTACGCACTGAACCCTGCCTAGACGTAAGCAAGCTTCAAGACAATTGCCTTACCCTCAAGGCAATCCAAGACAGTTCCACCAACAACAACAAGCTTACTACCCAAGTGGAACTCATCCACAACCTTATGAATAGTACTAACAGTGGTACCAACCACAATAATGGAAAATGCCACTACCAAGATAGTAGTACCCTTATAGGCAACTAGATCCATACAAGTACTATGTTTAGCAATCCATCTCCCCTAGAAGTTTGGCAAGTCATGCATCATTCCAGTATCACTATTACCCTCTAGAATACCACTTAACACATTCATCATCTACTTAAGGGAAAAACCCATATTAGTATTCTTATCATCCTCCACATCCCTCTGCAGCTACACCTCCACCTTTAACTTAATTACCTCCTGCTTCATCCATGCTGGGTAAAATTTCTCTATAGCTATAGCAACAAAATGCTACATGGCTAGACACTCACAACCCATTTTTCAACCAAGTGGTCCAAATAATTAATTAAGGAAACATCCTTTCTTCTAGCCCAGCAATCCTCTCTAGCCCTTACAACCTGCTCTGGCTAATCGTCCTATATCTTCAATACCCTCATCCTTTACATCAAATACCTTTGAGCACCCTTCAAACCAAGTGTTACCTAGGATCCGCAATATGATGCTAACTAATGCTATTTCTAACTAGATCAAAGCTAGCAACCTTCCTACAAAAAGATCTAATCTAGGAAGTCTGCTCATCTTTTTACAGATTACTGGAGAAGAGCCATGCAAGGCTCTTTTTGACTCTGGTTCTAGAGTTAACCTGATCTCCCATGATATGTACCAAGCCTAGAACCTACCACCTCTTAAGAAGAGCAACATCCATTTAGAATTAGCAAATCAATTAATTATGGTCCCTTTGGAATTAGTAGAAGACATTATCACCACAATTTGTGGGTGGGCCTATCCTACTAATTTTTTGGTAATCAAGGTGGACAAATACCAAAGTGACTTTTCTATCATCATGGAAAGGGCTTGGTTAAGCATAATCAATGCATGAATGGGTATAAGGGACTTATCTCCCAAAATATCTAAGGAGAATGAGTTAGGAAAAATTGAGAAGAAGTGTATTCCATGCATTGTGTATAGCAACAACGGGTGCAATTGTGTGCAAAAGATTTGGTCAATCAGAAGAACATACATGAAGGCATGCAACTAGTATGCACAAAAAATTAATATTCAATGGTGTCTGTACGCAATAGCCACAAAGAAAGAGGGCACCCAGTGGTTGATAGCTAATTCAAATAGTAGCACAATATGCATGGAGCCAATTGAGAGCTTAACTTATGCATATGTAGAAGGCATGGAAAAAATTGAATAAGTCCATTTCCAACTCTCTAATGAAGATGATGATAACTGTTGGGGAGAGTTGGAGGTCCTTGATCACTTCAGGTAGGAGCCCTTATAACTAAAAAATTTACTAGTTGGAATGGAGTATGCATTTTTAAAGAATGGTAAACTAGTCATCATTAATGCCAAACTTGCTCTTGAACAAAAATAAAAGTTGTTGAAAGTGGTGAATAAATGGTTAATAGCCTTCAATTAATTATATCCAAAGCTAATAGGAATTGATCCAAGGATATGCTAGCACTGCATCTACACTAACCCAGCNAATTAATTATATCCAAAGCTAATAGGAGTTGATCCAAGGATATTCTAGCACTGCATCTACACTAACCCAGCCATGAAGCCTAGAAGGTAGTCGCAAAGGAGACTAAATCTCAAATTGAGGAAAATCATTAAGGAGGAGATAGAGCAACTCTTCAAGGCAAGGTTTATCTTTCCAATTGTGGATAGTGAGTGGGTTAGTCCACTTGTAATTGTACCAAAGAAGGGTGGTAAATGATGGGTTTGGATTGACTTTAAGTTGTTAAATATGAAAACATTTAAGGATCACTTTCCTTTGCCATTTTTGGATCAAGTATTAGACACCATATATGGGCATTATTATTATAGTTTTTTGGATAGCTATAGTGGCTATAACTAAATCCAAATTGCACCAAAAGACCAAGCCAAGATAACATTCATAAGTCCTTGAGGAACTTTTGCATACTATAAGATGCCATTTGGCCTATGCAATGCCCCTACAACATTTCAATGCTTAGTCCTTAGTATCTTTTAACAATAAATTGGTAGTGGTTTTGAAGTCTTCATGAATGACTTCTCCACCTATGGAGCTACATTTGAGCAAGCCTTAGGCCAACTTGAGCAAGTGCTAAAGAGATGTGTTTAGAAAAACCTATGGATTAATTGGCAAAAGAGCCATTTCATGGTCTAAGAAGGCATTGTGCTAGGGCACTGAATTTCACAAAAAGGGATTGAGGTAGACCTGAAAAAGATAAGGATCATCCAAGGAATAACACACCAGCCAGAGATCATTAAAGATGTTTAGTCACTCTTTAGACATATTAGTTACTACTAGTGCTTTATTGAGAGTTTCTCTAAGATTGCAAAGCTATTGGTAGAGCTTACAAAGAAAGATGCACCTTTCATTTGGACCAAGGAGTGTAAAATGCATTTCAATAATTAAAAAAAAAACTCATAGAAACACCAATCCTATGAGCACCAAATTGGTCCAAACCAATCCATATCATGACAAACACATCTAACTATGCTTTGGGAGTACTACTCACATAGATGGACGATAGGAAACATCCATATTATATCCACTGCATGAGTTGAAGCATTGTGGGGGCATAGTTAAATTACACCACCATGGAAAAAGAATTAATGATAGTGGTGTATGTGCTAGAAAAGTTTAGACATTATGTGCTAAGTTATAAAGTATTTGTACATATGGACCACAGTGCAATTCACTTCTTTATGAATAAGCTGACAATGAGTCCTCGTGTTATACGGTGGCTTGTGATCTTGTAGGAATTCAATCTTACTATCGTAGATCAAAAAGGGACTGAGAATGTGGTCACTAACAATTTTTCTCACTTAAGATGGAATAAAAAAGAGAAGGAGAGCTCGCTCTCTAATTAGTTTCCAAACAAAATCCTCTTTACTTGAGTAATAAATGAATACACACCTGAAAAAGTAGTATGGTATAATGGCATCCTGACATATCTTCTTACTCAAGAGATGCTAGAGGACTTCGATTTTAGGAAAAAATAACAATTTCTTCATTAGCTTAAATACTTTATGGAAATTAATGAACACCTTTACAAGGTGCATGCTAATGGCTTGATCCGTTGATGTGTCCCTGACGAAGATCAACTACGCATTTTCTAGGATACTCATGAAGGACCTTACAAAGGCCATTATGTAGGGAGATACACGGCCATGAAAATTGTGAAGGCATGACACTATTGCCCCATAATCTTTAGGGATGCCCACTAATTTGTCAAGTCTTGTGAACATTGTTAATGTGAAAAGGGAATGACCACTCATATGGAAGGTCCTCAATAGTGAATTCAACGACAAGCACCTTTTGACATATGGGGTGTTGTCTAATGGGAAAGTGTATATTATAGTAGCAGTTGACTATTGCATAAAATGGGCTGAAGCAGCAGCTATTACAGATTGCACATCATCCACTACCACTAGATTTATACAACAACATATTGTAAATAGGCTTGGGGTGCCACGTTCACTAATTTTTGATAATGGTACTCATTTCATAAGTGCCACATTTAGAAAATTGATGTAACGCTTGGGGGTAGAACATAAATGAACAACACCTTACCACCTCCAAACCAATGGTCAAGCAGAGGTAATGAATTGAGAGATTACTAAAATATTAACGTGAACTATTAGCAAATATAGGAAGGAGTGGAGCACAAAACTTAATGATACTCTTTGGGCTTACCGATCAACTTGGAAACTTTCTATTGGATATTCTCCCTATGAGTTAATAATGTACAGAAAACTTCCAACACTCCCAATTCAATCTAAGCTCTATACACTCTCAACAGCCTATGATCTAAACCTTAATCTAAGTTTAGCACAAAAGGAAAGATTGATCAATTTGAACATGCTAAATGAAAATCACTTAGTGGCCCTATCTTTAAATGAGGTAAACAAAGCATTCA
The DNA here is from genome assembly GCA_015680685.1 of Gnetum montanum. Classification (NCBI taxonomy): domain Eukaryota; kingdom Viridiplantae; phylum Streptophyta; class Gnetopsida; order Gnetales; family Gnetaceae; genus Gnetum; species Gnetum montanum. The sequence goes on from MNCI01035130.1 coordinate 321,308, forward strand.
ACAAGCAATGCCATAACCTTAGAATTAAGAAAGTAAGGTTTCACCCATGAGATAAGGTCCTCTACTAGAACCTGACACATGTATCTTAAAAGGAAAAATTTCAAACATTATGGGAGAGGCCTTATATAATTGATCAAACCTTTCCCTTTGGGGTCATGATAATTTACAAACCTAACAACCCAAATAAAAAGAAATTGTCAATATCCAACAAGTCAAACCTTTCCTAGGACCAAGATTGTTCAATGTAAATATTTCCTCACCTAATGGACACTCACATTCTATTTTTCGGATCTCCTCCTTCCAACTTAGTCATGCGGGAGATGGCCATTTATGCTAACCATTACCATGGCCTCTAGGTTTTTCTACCCTTCTTGTTTTTCACATTTTTGATTTTACAAATTTTTTATTTTCAAATTTTTCTAATTTTATACCATTTTTAGTACATTTAAATATATATATTACTTTATTTTGTCTCTTGTGTTTCTTTTGATTAAGTGTGATATTTTCTCATTTTTGCTAATAAATCTACTTTATTGTCGTAGGACATAATGCTACTATTGTTGTTTACTAATGATGATGGTTTGTGCTTAATGTGATTGTTGATGTCTAATTTCTATTTTTGAATTCTTATGTTTGATGACTTTGACATGGTTTATTTTTCATGGAATAGGTAGTGAGTCCACCTCATCCACCCATCTAAAGAACTCTATGGTTTTCCTTGTTTTAGGAATTTGGGGTTCCTTTTTTATTAAAAAGAAACTTTTAATCAATTAGTGATCTTGGTAGTTCTAGAATTAAGAAGGATCCAAAGGTTTGTAAAGTGTGTGACTTCAAGGAGACTCAATAATCTTTGTACTCTTCTTCTTGCTTAAGTGCTTGAATGTTTTTTCATGGACTTCTTACTATTCCATTCCACCAATGATATGAAGCCAAATAAGATTATTGCATGGTGTGGTTCTCATCATTCAAAAAATAATAATGAAAAGTCAAAGCACACCCCTTTGAGATGAATAAAGTCCTTGCATGGTATGGTTCCCATTTAGAAAAAAGAAAAAAAATGAAACACAACAATGGGAATTCAAAGCACATACCTTAGACAAATTAAAGGGCTACAAGCATTGGTTATGGGACTCGAAAGACATACACCAATGCCTGAAGATCCCCTCTAACTATGGTCCTCTCTCTCTCTATCACGTCTTACTTCTCTCTTCTCTTTTTGGTATGGTGGTTGTCTTGTAGGGATACTCTTATGTCTCGAGTCGATGGATTGGTCTTAGAGTGGTGATGCGAAGTCACTGAAAGTAGATGTTTTTGGTTTGGACTAAGGATGGAACTTCTCAGGTCATTTTAACCACAATTCCACAAGACTTCTTATGACCTTAATTTGGAACTCCATTTCACCTTCTCTATCATCCATCCATGCTGCCATAACTCACCTCACTACTAGGTTCTATGTTATGCTCTATGCCTTAGTTTGACGTATTGGGATTCTTGAGTGGATTCTTTTAGGTTGGTCCTTAACTTGTCATGATCATTAAATCAACTATGGGGCTCATAGGCTCCTTAGTTGAGGTTATACAAGGGTAAAAAGGACATAAGCCTGCTATGGGAAGGATCCACTTGCATAGCTTTAGGCTGTATTAGTTAAGGTTCCTTACCTTTGACATCATTACAATCATATATTTTATATTTTCCATTTTGTAAACTAAATACTCAATCTTTCATTGCATTCATTCATTAAATCAAAATTTCTCCATTTTCTCAAATTTATAAAATTCAACTCCCTCTTCTCATGATTTCATACTATTCTTGGCCTTCTAAGCTTTCATTTGATTCTAATTTCATCAAAAAATTCCTTATATTTTGAAAGTTTGACCAAAGTCAATGATGCTCAACAACTATGTCATCAAGGCCTTGTCAACATAGCTAACCCCATCAACAAGGCCTTGTCAATGCAATACAAAAATACTATATATACCATTGAGCACTTTGGAATTTTTTGTCATTTGCTCATAACACAAAAAATTTTTGCAATTTTTTAGAACCCAAAACCTTCCAAAGTCCATAACTTTTAAACTGTTTGTTGAAATCTCTCTATTTTTTGATCATACACTTACTAGAGATAAAATCTACATCATGGGGGCCATAAACCTTAAGGTTTTTGATGGAATTTTTGAAAATTTATTCTAACCCTTCCAACAACTTCTAGGATGATTTATTAATGATAAGGTATAAATAGAAATAACAATTAAGTTTAATTAAATTAGCTATAATCATAGCTTAGCCAAGTGTAACTACCCTCAAGAGTTAAGGTATCCCAATTTTTTTAAGATTACACAATGATTAGTAATCCATGGTTCTATTGTGATTGTAGATGACACCTAAACAAAAGTGCCCACAGGAAGGAGATCCCTCACAACCATGATAGAAACAACCTAGAGCTAGAAGGGGCTAGCAAGAACAAGGCCAAGAACAATAAGAGGTGATCCATGCAATGGGACCTCTTTGTGAGGAGCCCAAAGTGGAATCTATTTGACAAATTCTGGAAGAAGAAGTGCCTACAGAACAATCTTAATGAGAAGAAGCACCTAGAGTTGTGCCTAGGCTTAAGGTCACTCTGACTCAAGCGTACCTAGATATCATCAAGTCCCAAGAGATCCAAAGATTAGTTCTTCAAGAAATAAACTTTGGACCATTTCTGGATAAAGCTCCAGAGGATGTCAAAACATAATTGCAAACCTATCCTATGTGGCCAATCATCACAACTAGTGGAGAGTGGTACATGGAAGAGACCTACCTCTTCTAGAACAACCAAAAGCCAAGGTCCATTGTAAAAATGAAGGATGTTCAAGTGTCCTACTCAGTGGAGGCCATTACACATGCATTGGGGTTGCCAGACATTGGAACACAACCGATAGAAATGTCAACAAAAGGTGACCCTAAGGTGAAAAGGAAGTGGACCTAGTGATGTCATGGGGTGGATGGTAAGGAGTATGGCACGCTCACACCAGCAAAGAGAATTTATTTCATGATTGCACCTTATTACCTCAATCCAATAGTGAGGCCAAGTAAGGTGACTTACCTTCTCCACTTTTGCATGCACCGATCTAAGCATAAATTTTCCTATTAATCTTTCATAGCTAATTTATTTGGAGATTGAGAAGCATTTCAAGGAAAACAAACGTGGAAGGAGGACCTACCCTTTCCATGCCTTATAAGAAAACTTTGTAAGAGGGTAGATATTGTTCGCTATTCCAATGACACTCTCAAGCATACTTCTTTGGCCTCATGGGTAGAAATTATGAAGGGTAAAACACTAGAAGCTTTTGAGTGAACAAGAATAGCAAGAAAGAACAAGTGGGACAAATTCATCTGTGTATCAGCTAACAATGAGTCATCTTAATGAGGTGACTCAAACAATTAGCCAAATGGAGAGGCATGGTTCCATTTTCTCTACCCAAAGAATGCAGCTACCTTTGAGGTTGGATACCAATGTTTGGGCGATGATGGTATCTTTAGCAACACATCATCTATTCCCAAAAATCTCTAGAAATGCTACCACTTTCTCAGTGAGGTTGGAGAAAGGTGAAGAGGCAACTGTCTTGGTGATGCAGCACCAAGGGTAGGAAACAGTAGTAAAAGTGGTAGTTGACCATGTAGCTGAAGCACTAAATGCATCAATGGAATCTGTACCAGATGTATCTACACTCCAAGATGTGCAAACATCTGCAGACATGGTTAGTAGGAAATTGAATGTAGTCCAACATGAACAACTATAAAAATGACTAGTGGGAACTAGGCAACGAACTTTAGATATCTTTGATCTTTCAGAGAACATCACCGCAACCTAGTTAAAGTTGTTGAATGCAAGGGGCAAATGCATCATTATAGAGGGGCAACTAGAAACAACCCAAGAGAAAAATCAATGCTTGACTGCAAAGGTTGCTAAACTTTGTGCCCAACTTGCAAAGCAAACAATCCTCAGCTTGGCAATGATAAGAGATGAAGCTATCAAATAGCTTCAAGAAGAAATTTAAATGGCTAAGGAGGAAGTAGTAATTTCCATCTTCAAATGGTCCATGGTAGAAGCTGAAATGCATTCAATTAAAAAGGACTTGAATTAGATGCACTAAGAAAATGAGGCACTGATTGCACAAAATCATCGCCTGTGAAATGTTGATGCTCAAAGAGATCAAATGCAAGAATTCATTTATCAACAGCAGGAGCAGCTTGCCAAAGTCAAAACTGAATTGAGAAAATTGACTGTAGAGAACCGAAATCTATCAATGGAGGAGGTACACACCTTGTGGGAAAATTCTACCATCAAAATCACCATATGAAAGAATGAAGCTCTCAAGTTTGAAAGAGGGAAAAATCACTACAAAGACCAGGTTGGCTTGCAAAAGGAAATCAATGAAAAAGAAATCTAGGTGATAAAAGCTAAACTAAATGAAGTCCTCTAGCAACTCTAGTAGGGAAGAGAGATGTGGCAGCCCATATTTGATGGGATTGATGCCTACAACAAAGCAAAGAACTACTTAAAGGAGTTAAAGATCAAAAAAATGACAATAATATATAGAGTTGGCCAATCTTCATTATGCAAACCTAGCAATGCTGACAGCTAGACAACTGCAATAAAATTTGGAGAAGTAGGTGGCTAGCTCATATTTGTTATATGAGACTGAGTTCAAACACCACAAAGACACCAAGCAAAACCTTGAGACCACTAATGCTAAACTCAAAGTCCTCAAAAGGCGATTCATAGATCAGCGATCCATCATTAAGGACCTAGCTAGATGAATGAATGACTGCCAAAAGCTAAAGAACACAGTACGAGCATTGAACATTGAATGAAAATAGTTCACTACCTGGTTTGTCAATGTCAAGAAGTTTCTAGTAATCCCATGTCCTTGGGATGTGCTTGTTCCAACCCACATTAGGGAAGCTGCGTGGATGGTGCATGATCCTAAGAGTAAGCAGGAGAAAATGAAAGCATTTTTTCTACCTCCCACTTGAAGTTGTAGCAGTAGTAGGACAACCACAGCCTCAACTACTACCAATGCATGAAGCTAGTGAAGGTTCCTCAGAGCCTTTGGAACCACCACCACCTGCGACCATTTGATCTTCTCTAACAAGTTACACATTATCAAGGAACGTGTTATCCAAATTTTTTAAAAAGTTGTATCATGGTATTCAATTTTGTGTTTTAAACACCACCATTTTTGCAATGTGTTGATCAGGACACCTAGGTAATCCATTTTTTGTAAAGTTAGTCAAGTTTTTTTTGTTGAAAGAAAAGTTAATCAATAATCTAATACTTGCCCAATTTTGTAAAAGAACTCAAGGACAAGATTTTATTTAGTTGTGGGGCTATGATGAGTCATCATTGGTTGGTTATGTTGATGAGGCCTCATTGACGTAGCCAACCACATTGACAAGGCCTCATTTATGAGGCCCTATCAATGCATTTTAACCTGTGTCAATGATGACTCGTTGATGTGGTGTTTGTCTATTGCCTATAAATATGCATCTACCTGTCACATTTATGGAGAGTCTAGATTTTAGTAGTAGTGAAGCTCTTGAATTGTTTCCATTTGAAAGTTAGAATCTTTTCCCTGACTACCCTCAACAGGAGTCATTGAGTGTACAGATCTTTATTTGAGCATTTTTGTACCTGAGCACAACAATGTGTGTAGCATTAAAGATGAGCTTTCTAATAAACCTTGCAACACTTTGGATAGATTAGTTCTTTTATTTATGCATTCAATGTTTTCAGTTATATGTTAATTATTCTCAATTATTTTCCAGCAATTGAGTTAATGAGATTATTAAGATAGATAGATTAAATACATAAGTATGATTGCTTTGAGCATAACACATACTCATTTGGTAATCCCAATAGTATTATCGCTTGGTATGCCCAACAATGGATATGTGGGTTTAGGACATGTATAGAAAGTGGAAATAGATACTTATGTTAGGATTAGTTAAATGATTAGTTAATTAGTTATTTAGATTAGTTAATTAAACTTCTTTTTTTCTACGTTTCGAGCACCCAAGGTATAAAACACAAAAGGATAAAATCCAGATGCCTCAGTTACACTTAACCATACCAACAAATGTCACAAGTGTAATTGGAAGGACAACAGTTGACTTTCAGGTTAGATTCACTTCCTAAAAGGCTAGTGCACTAGAAACAATAAAGTCCTCCCAATTACACTTGTGACATTCATTGGTATGGTTAAATATAACTAAGGCATTTGGTTTTTATCATTTTGTATTTTATATTTTGGGTGCTTAAAATGTAGGTAAAATGAATTTGATTAACTAATCTAACTTAATTAATTTACTACTATTTAATTAATCCTAACATAAGTATCCATTCCCACTTTCGTACACATCTTAAACCCATGTATCCATTATTGGGTAACGAAACACTATGCTACTAGGCATACTAAGCGATAGCACTGCTAGGATCACCAAATGAATATGTGTTATGCTTGAAGCAGTTGTACTTATGTATTTAATCTATCTAGTTTAATAATCTCATTAACTCAATTGCTAGAAAATAATTGAGAATAATTAACAAATAACTGAAAATATTGAATGCATAAATAAAAAAGATAATCTATCCAAAGTGCTGCAAGGTTTATCAGAAAGCTTGTCTTTATTGTTGCACATAATATTGTGCTCAAGTAAAACAATGCTCGAATAAAGATCTGTACACTCAATGACTCTTGTTGTGGGTACTTAAGGAAAAAATTCTAACTTTTAAATGGAAAAAATGCAAGAGCTTCACTACTACTGAAATTTGGACTCTCCATAAATGCAACAGGTAGGCACATATTTATAGGCAATGGACAAACACGACATTGATGAGGCATCATTGGTGTAGGTTGAAATGCATCAACAAGGCCTCGTAGATGAGGCCTTAGCAACATGGTCAATTGCATCAATGAGGCCTTGTTAATGCAACCAACCAACAACTCATCAAGAAGTAAAATGTAATACAAATATTCACTTTAGAATAAATACATAAATTCTTGGAGTAGGTTCACTTCCCAATTAAATCACCTTCAACGAACTAAATCCAGATATTATGCAAAGAAAAATTTATTTGCTAGAACAACAAGAAAAATAGCTATCTTTAATTAAATTATTTAAAGAATACAACAGGGTTCACATAACCCACAAGCATCCATAAACCTATTACGCTTGAATGAAATTGCAAAGCAAGAGGCTCTACAATAACACAATGATTATTCTCAATGTAAGATACAACCAAGAGAAATCTCTCCCACAACCTAGGATTCAGATATTAACTTACAAGTGAGAGATACAAGAGAATAAAATACATAGATCAAGACAACACAAGATGGTCTTGGAGTTGCAATCACCTATTACACTTACCCAATGTGCTCACCCAATCTCTCTTGCTTGGTTCTCCTTACATACTAATTCTTTTCCCTTCTCATGGATGAAGGCATACATAATTATAACATCCAAAACCTTAGGAAGCTTTCTATTTGCCTTCCTAGACATTTCCGAAATAGATCTGAAGTCTTTTGGATGCTTTCCAATTGATATGTCACATCAAAATTTTTCTTCTTTGCCAACATAAATGTCTCTTGTATCATGTAGACATCTTTTTTGCAATCTCTATTCTTAGAAGAGATATCTACTATTTTTGAAAGATATCTACTCTATATTGGAGACATCTACACTTCAAGGGAGATGTCTTTGAGGAGACATCTATCTTTCCAAGGAGACGTCTTCTATGAAAGCCCTACTCTCAAGAGAGATGTTTACTATTTTTGGTAGACATCTTCTATGGACAGGAGATGTCTACACTTTAGGGTAGATGTCTTTGAAATGATGTCTATTTTTTTGGGGAGACATCTATCTTGAAGGTTTCAAAAATAAAAATGCTTATTTTGATGCCTCTAGATGCCTCCCAAAAAGTTCCCATATATCCCAGAACCTCCTAAACTCATCAAAATAAGCCAAAAACACCTCCAAACATGCCAAAACATCCAAGAATCTTTATCATAAAAATTCAACACAAAAACTAGACAAACACATCTAGGTCTTATCCAAGCGCGAAACCTACAAAAACAACTTGTAGGACAAGCACAAGGGAATCAAAAGAGATGTTCCTACACCAATTCCAACTGAACATTACAACATAGGACCAAAAAACTAGATTGGAAATATAATGACTAAAACTATTAAAGATTTAAAAACATGAATTTAATCATCAACGTCTTCTTCTAATTCCTTCTCCTCTAGACTAATAGAATCACCTAGAATACATCAAGATACAAAATAATTAATCCTAAGATTAAGTAGAATAACCAATGTAGCAAAATACTGTCTTATGAGATTAATTAGAGGCTTTCAATAGTTGGATAGCCATGCACATGCAGCAATTATGAACAAAAGCTAGTAAAGAAAATATAAACATAGATAAAATACTTAATATTAGTAAACCAAACAAATAAACTAAAAAAACTAATTGAAACTTCACCACCATCCACTAAATTGAATCAACAAATTAATTGAAAAAATGGTACTTACCAACTAATGTTGAATGCATAACTATCTAACTCACTACTAAAAGATGCTTCTAGCATAGTTACTACAAAAATAAATGATGCTTATCAACTAATGCTACCCGTGTAAGTATCCATCTTACTACTAAAAGATGCTTCTCACATAGTTACTATAAAATTATTTATGTGTTGCACTCATTACTCAAAATCAAAATAACAAATACTAAATAAATAATTAAACAAATACATCCCTAGATGGTGGGAAGATAACAAGGTAAAAGACCAAGAATTAAATAGGTAAGGTTCTAAAGTACCAAACTAAGCCAATGCTAAAATATGTGTTCTAATAAATGTCTAAACATGTAGAAAATTTCAAAAATGGAATGCAAGCTCGTAGAGGTTGTTCTAAGCTATTAGAAATGCTAGAATGTCATTGGTTATCATTTTTAGGATTTCAAATATCCTAGGAATCCCTATAAACTATTTTTTCATTATTTTCTCAATTTTAGGCTTCTCATAGGCCAAGGATTACTTTACAAAAATTTCTTTATTTTTTACATGGAATTTAAAAAATGAATTTACTAATTCATTGCCACCTCACAATGGGATCTTACCAAACTAGAAATATATGCTTGAGGTCCTTATCATTGAGATGAATAATTTTTCTTTCTAGAATGTCAACATGTGAAGATAAAACTTACTTAAAAGTGGTCAAAACATGCTCAAACTTGTTCAAATTATTAACTAACATCCCATGTATAAAAATAAATCTTAAAAATTTACTAACTTTCTAAAAATAACAATAATTTATTTAGAACTAAGAATTGAAGGAAATCAATTAATAGAAAAAATATCAAAACTATTATTTTAAAGGTTAGCAAAAAATACCTTTAATCAAACTACAAAAGCATAGTCAACCATAAGAAAAAAGTTAATAAGCATAGACATAGGTTAGCAAAAAATACATGTTACACTTCATTCCTTCCCCCCTTCTAAAAGGGTTTAGACAACAAACATGCCAAGAAGTAAGAGAGCTTCTAAGATAGGAATGTTACACTTCATTCCTTCCCCCTTTCTCTCCTCCTTCCCTCTCCCTTCCTTCCTCTAATGACATCGCTCATAAAGGGCTACCCCAATGCTTTGCAAGCACCAATGGCACCGCCCATAGAGGGCTAACCTGGCATCCTACAAGCACCAATGGTACTACTCATAAAGGGCTAGCCTAATGCTCTGCAACCACTGATGACACCATCCATAAAGGGCTACCCTAGAGCTCCATGGGTGTCAATGGCAGCACCCATAAAGGACTATCTTGGTGCCCTGCATGTTCATAAGGTTAAGGTGTGAGAGGAAGATGTATCTAAAATAGCTTTGTACTACTCATAAAGGGCTACCCTGGTGCTTTGTAGGCATTGATGGCATCCTACAGGCACCAATGGCATTACTCATAAAGGGCTACCCCTAATGCTCTATAGGCACTAATGGCAACATCTATAAAGGGCTATCCTAGAGCTCCATGGGCACTAATGGCATCACCCATAAAGGACTACCCCAGCAACCCACACGTTCATAAGGTTAAGGTGCAAGAGGAAGATGTATCTAAAATAGCTTATAGAATAAGATATGGATATGACAATTCTTAGTTATGCTCTTTAGATTCACCAATGCACCAAGAGTTTTCATGTATTAGATGAATAATGTGGTACATCTATATTTAAACCAATTTGTGATTTTTTTTATTAATGATATCTTAATTTATTCAAAGGATGAAGAAGGGCATAAACAGCACTTAGGGATAGTTTTGTAGATATTAGAAGACTAGTAATTATATGTTCATGCATCTAAGTATACATTTTGAAAGACATAGATATAGTTTATTAAACATATGGTTTCAAGAGTACGTATAGCTATGGATCCTTTTAAAATAATAGTAATTTAGGATTGGCCCATTTCAATCATAGTGAATGAAGTTAGATGTTTCTTGGATTTTACAGGATATTATAATAAATTTGTAGAGGATTTCTCTAAAATTACATCACCTCTACATAAGTTGCTTAGAAAGAAATGTATTTTCTTTTAGATAGAAGGCCTTTTAGAAGCTGAAAAAAAGATTAAGATATGTACACAAATGCTTTTGGAGAAGGTTCAAGTGGTATTCTCATGTAATATGATAAGATGGTGGCCTATGTTTCTAGATAGTTGAAACCTCTTAAGAGCATGTATCTAACTCATGATCTAGAGCATGATATCTTTATCTATTCTCTTAAGACTTGAAGACATTACTTGCATGGAGAACATATTATCCTTGAAACTAATCATAAGAGATTGTAAAATATTATGGATCAATCATATTTGAACATGAGATAGAAGTAATGCATAAAGCTATTAGCAAATTTTAACTTCATAGTTGCAATAACATAAAAAAGGATAGCTAGGAAACTATATAATATTACTATTTTACTTTGTCTAAAAGATAAAATTAGTGCTTATTAAACTTCATATTCTTGGTATCAATATAAGATCGCAAATCTTTCAACCACAGATTTAACGTTTTTAGTTAATAATTATAGCTTGTTGAAATTTAAAAATAGTGTATAGTTGCCAATTGTAGATAGAAAGAAGTTACTTGATGAGGATTTCTTAAGTGAACATTATATGCATTCTAGAAGTGGCAAGTTGTATCACAACATCAAGAGATTCTATTGATGGCCTAGTATGAAAAAGATGTGGTGCAGTAGATGGCTAAGTATTTAGTGTGTTAACAAATCAAAGTAGAATATAAAAGGTCTAATGGTACTCTTTATTCACATACCATTACAATGTTAAAATGAAAAACCATTGGTATGGACTTCATAATAGGATTTCCTTAGACCAGGAGTGAGAGATATTTTATTCTTATAGTCATGGATCTTTTGATCAAATCTTTTTACTTTTTAGCCACAAAAGTGATAACTAGTGTAGAAGAGATTGCTTAGTGATTCCTTTCAAATATTCTCAGATTACATGGAGTTCTAAATAAGATTATATTAGACAAAGATCTTAAGTACACTTCCATATTTTTGTAATTTTTATAGAAGAATCTAGGCTCTACACTAAATCTCAAATAGCATAAAACCCATAGACAAATGGTCAAATAGAGAGAATGAATCAAATTTTAAAAGATCTAATTCAAGATTATGCTTTGAAGTATAGAGATAGTTGGAACAGAGTTCTTTCCTTGATAGAGATCACTTATAACAATAATTATTAGGCTAGTTTCAAGTAGCATCTTTTGTAGTGCTATATGATAAACCTTGTCATACACCTCTTTGTTGGGATTCATTAAACTATAGACAAAAGACTTGAATAAACATCATTAATGAGACTATAGAAGAGATCAATATTTTTGAAGGTAGACTATAAGTAATGCAAGGTAGATACACAAAGTATTCCAACTATAAGAGAGAACTGTTGGAGTTATGTGTTGTTGATCAAGTTTTCCTCAAAGTTTCAACACTAAAAGGGATTATGAGATTTAGTAGAAGATGAATGTTTTTTCCTCATTACATTAATGCCTTTTCAATTTTAAGAAAATTTGGTAAAGTTACATATGAGGTTGATCTTCTGTAATAGTTACAGTCTATTCATGATGTGTTTTATATTTTTATGATGAGGAAGTATATTGCATATCCTAGTCATAGGATAGATTGGTAAGATGTTTAATCCTAATATAATGTCAATGTTATAGAGTGACCTATTATAATTATTAACATGATGGAGAGAATATTCAGTAAGGTCATTTTGATGTTGAAGGTTATTTGGTAGAGACATGAAGTTTAAAAAGTAATATGGAATGTAAGGAAAGATTAGTATACGTCACAACCTAAGATCTTCTAGTAGAAAGATTCTTAAATATGGTAGAGTGTGATACCCCTACTATCGATGCCCACTTACTCAGTATATTTATGATTTGAACCCTTAATGTCTTATTTTCTAATCTATGTCCATATTAACATTTTCCTTATGGTTGTCTATGCTTTTCTGGTTTGAGCTATATGTCTTGCTATTTCCTTTCTAATGGTCTTTTATTTTTTAATATATTTTAATATTTTTATTTTTTTGTATTTTATTTTTATTTTAATTTCTTATTAGTATTTTGAATATTTTTAGTATTTTGCATTTTATGTTATGATATGTACATTAAACCTTTTGTATGCAATACTACATGGGTTAATGAGATATAGGGTACTACTTCACTTTTGGTATCCTTCATTTGGATACTTTATATTTGGGTAAATTTATATATTTTTAGATTTGATTTTAATTTTTAATTTATTTTTAGCTTATGATTTAGAGTGTCTCATGCTAGCCTTATTCATTAGTTATGTTTTGACTATAGAATTTAATGTTTACTTGGGATTTATATACTTTCTCTAATGTGAGGATTTTTATTATATATTGTATGTCTTTGATGTAAGTCTAAATTTTTTCCATATTTAATTTATGTTATATCATTATAATTCAATTATTAGAATTTAACTATTTATATATAGTGTTATATCCTAATGTGCTTTTTGGATGTAATAATATTTCAAGCATTATTTACTCTCTATTCTACATTTAATTTTCACTAATTTTTTAGCATTGTAATTGTAATTTTTGGATTGGAAAATAGGATTCATATTAATTTTTTATTATTGAATAGTTAAATTGAAAATAAAAAGTGCTTAATAAGTCATCGAATGACATTTTGTAAGTTAATTGTAAGCCCTAGATAGAGGATGTATTTCATGCACCTTGTGTTTGTTGTTTCCATAGGTATGGATGAGGTTTTTGTCATTCAAGTTTGCATTCAAGATTTTTGTTTCACACTTGTAGGATGGTTTCATGTTTTAGACATCCCAAGATGTTTACAACTTCTTTTGAGGATCTTTGGAAGCTTCCAACATGTTTCCTAATGTCCCAAATTTCATCCAAAAAATGTAGGCAAAGTATGTTGGGGCAGGGATGTGCTAACTACCTTGCATCATGTAGGGATGTTGACACACCCTCCTTGGTACCCTAGTTTGATCCTTTTACCTCTCTGTCTTCTCCATGCATCTCTAGGATACCTCAACTATACTAATGGATCTCCATTGGATTCTAGGCACTAGAGAATCTCTACTACTTTTTTGTGAAAACTATAAATACCTAGGATAAGTTCTCATACAAGACAACTTAATTTTATCATTTTTCTTTAGCTTTTTGCATCTAGTTTCATGTGAACCTTGGGTAAGTTGATTCTTCATTATTTTAAGTATGTTTTGAATCATCACTTTCATAAGTACAACTAGACTCTGTTAGAGTACTAGCATGCTTACATATTCTATAATCATTTAATCAATGTGAAGTCTAGTGTTTGTATGATGAATAAATCTTATGGTTTTTCCTTATTTTACTATTCATACCTTAAACATTAAAATACAAAAAAATTATAAAATATTAAAACAAAAAAATTTATTTATTTATTTTTCATTTTCATAAGCTACAATGATTCACACTTACCCAAGGAGATCATAAATATATGCCATGATGTTGACCATCAAGATTATAACTAAGTCATTTTATCTATATTTCATGTATGGTGTTGCATCTATCCCTAGGAGGGATTATAACATGAGAATTGTACCTATCCCTAAGAGGGATTGTAATGCATGTGCATTTATTATTTATTTTTTATAAATATAAAAGCCATAAAATTATATAATATAAAATCATAAATATTTTTTCTATCTCTCATCATGGAAACATGGGGTTCTAATTATATTATATGTATTATATTTTCTTTTATATTTCTTAAACATAAAGATATACACAAGTTTTCATGGCAATTCACTCAACATTATCCTCAAAGCTTATAACTGAATTACACTAATATTTGTATGATAAATCTCAAGGTCTAAAACTAGTAGGACCCCTATCATTAGCAAGGAAGGTGGAGAGATGCTTAAGCCAATTCTCCAGGAACCTTGTTATGACTACACTAGATGATCTTAAAGATGCCCTAATCAACATGGAGTTAGAGGACAAATGCATTGTCTGTAAAGCTCATGAGCTAATATTTAATGATTATGATCTTTTGTACACATAGGATCTTCGAGATAGAATTGTAGAAGAAGAGGCTAGCCATAACTTTTCATCTGATCATTCAAATGGAGACCAAGAAGTTGAAGAAAATAATAAGAGCAAAGGGTTATTCCACCATGAAGGCTCACAATTAGCTACCTTTACTCCATGTATAGTCCAAACTCACAATGATAACCTCCTTTATGATCTTCATCATTTTCATTTGTCTAACTTGTCAATGGTAATGATGATTCCTCTTTATTCAACTAGGATGATTATCACAATTTAACTGAAGTTATACACATTCTAAGGAAACATGTTCATCTTAATAGGATCAAATGCATTAACATGGCTAATGTACCAACATATAGAGGATATACTAGTGATGATCCCTAGCTTCATATGCAATCCTTTGACAATGCTTACTATCTTCAAGAAATCATAATTGATTAAAAAAAGTTGCAATTGTTTTTCCTCATCTTCATTGAGAATACAAAAACTTGGTATAAACTCTTACCTCCTACATTAATTCAAAGGTGGGTAGTAATTATTAGAATCTTCTATCCAAAATTTTAGACCTATGTCCAAATTTTAAATATCTAGAAGGAGATGGTTGGATGGAGGTAAGGAACCTGTGAACCTCTTAACATCACCATGAAGAGGAATATGAAAACTACACACTGCTATTTAAACCATGATTCTAGCCAAAGGAAGCAAATAATGCATATCTTAGAAGGACTAAGATAGAAGATAAAAGAACAAGTAGACATGTACATTATGTGCTAGATGAAAAAAAAGTTCATGCCCAAAATCAAGATTCTCTTAGACATCATTGCTAGCATGAAAGGTGAGTGGTGAAAATAATAATCAGTTGAGGAGTACAATCATGATCCATCACATTGAAGAGAGACCAAAAACATTAAAGATATAGCTCAACTTTTCATTGCAATTAAGGCCCTAGTGTAAGACTAATTTAGAATGTACAAGGCCTTGGAAGTCTTGGCTCACCATGATGACCAAGTTTGGGATGCCATGGATGAAAATATGATCACTATTCTCAAGGATATTGAGGATAAGGTGATTGAAGATGCTATCAAAGTAGTTGCACCATATGAACATGAAAATAGGCATTATGGAAAGGATAAAGGAAACCTCTCTCATTCTAGGAGCATTAAAGAAGATTTAAATTAGGCTTCTCCATCCTCCAATGATGAGGATCTCCAGTTTAAGAGTTAATCTCATCTAATTTAGTAGTACCTTGATTTGGAACTTTTTCATCTCAAGATTACTAACATTCAATTGAAGCTAGCCAATCAATCATCTACATAGCCTATGAAACACGTATGCAATGTGATGACTGATTTCCTAGTACTTAAATTAAAAACTAAAATGGAATAGAATCCTTTTGTTATTATTAGAAGAACCTAGTTAGACACTACAAATGCCAAGTTGGTTTTTCAAAACCTCCACCTTAAGCTCAGTATAATGGATAAGATAAAAAGGATGAACTAAAAGAAAATATCTTTTGATCCCTCCTAGTACTATTACAACATACACATATGTCATTCAAGTAAGCTAGATGGAACACTTGGTATGACATGATAAACATATTTGACCTCTAAGAATTTTTAAAGACTAGTTTAACACTAAATGGCCTTCTAGATGGTAGACATGGATTAGCCATTAGAAAAAAATCCTCCACCCTATATCAAAATTTTATTTTTCTACTATTTCTATTTGTGAAACTAATAAAGATTGATGTGTTTAGTTAGAGTCTTATGAAATTTGAACTTAACTAATAATTATCATGATTTTTTCTTTTCTTTTGAAGAGTTTTAATTTTTGTGTATGGGAAAACTAATTAATGTATTCTATGAATTGTCATCCAATAAGCCAATGGTGGATGGATGATGAAAGAGTGCCAAATGGATCTAAAGTAAATCTTTAATTAATGTAATGCTCATATAACAATATTTATCCACCTACTTTTCTTCTACCCATCATCACTAAATTAGGCTTAGATTTACCAAGGAGTATGGACTCACATTACAAGTTATTAAAGCTAGTCCTAGCCATGGGTAGATGATGGATCCACATCTTAGGGTATGAGCTCTAGAATCCTATAAAAGTTCTTGGTCAAATGGTAGGAAAAGGATCTTTCATCAAGGGTCCTTGTGATTACTAGATGGGGTTAATCAGTGTAATTAGACTAAGGTTCACATGTTACCTTGCCTAGCCATCCTAGTTAGAAGAGTTTTGTAATCTTATGAACCTATGCATGTCATGTGCTATGGGATGAATTCTCATATTCATGTAATTCAAAGACTTTAGATGATGATCTAGCACTCTAAACAATTCCCATGAATCTCATGCTCTTTTAAAAACTTTCTTCATATGAAATAAATAAAAAGAAGATATATATGATAAAAAAATTATGAAAGAAAAGATAAAATATATATGAGAAAATATATGTGTAAAAATGAGAACATAAGAAAAATATATATAAAAAAAGAAATAAAGAAGAGATGATAGAAAGAGTAAGGTAATGTAAAGCTTATTAGTCCACACAATTTGGTACTTTTACCATTCCAAATCAATTTTTATAGTTAATCATAAGAAAATAAATCTACTAGGTAAACAAATGGTTATGCAATCCTTTCTCTTATTTAATTGATTGTCTAGATCACTTGACTTTCCAAAATAACATAGTCTAAGATGCTCTCTTTCTCATTCCTACCCTTAGCCATGAAGACCTAGAAGTCTCTCTTAGCAAGCCTTGGTAATATCAATTGCTAATTTCATTCAAATCCCTAATCATTTGTTCTAAGGATAAACCATTGTCATCCTTCATCCAAGTCTTAACCACATTTGAACCTAGAAATTTTTCTTTATTCATCATGTTCTATGCTTGTTGGGATGTGGGATTGACTAACGTACCTAAGGGAATCGATGAGAGGTTTTTGATAGAGCAAAATTCAAGGAGCCTATTGTACACACATGCATGGATGAAGGGAAATCAAACCAAAAACCTAACATCTAGATGTTTGATCACATGTCACTTTAGTTCAGTTCCATCAATGGTTAGACTTCATAACAGTCAAAAGTAGATGCACTAGATGTGGTAGGTGTGTCCTTGAACTTGGAGAAAATCCTTGGAGGTTGATTACTATTGTATGAATGAGTAATGATGAAAGGATGTGGTAGTAAATCTTTCATGACATGTAGGACTAGCTCACATGATCCATGAGTTAATTGAATGATTAGCTAGGATCTAATGATGTTTTGCTCTTATCATCTTTTTCTCATTCATGTTTCATTCTTAATTTCTTCCATCTTCATTATTGTACATGATTATGTGTTATAGAAAGTCAATTATAAACAACAAAGGATAAGATATGGTCATCCAAGAAGACAAACTAATATTTGATTCTAATGTCTTACTAGTTGTTGGAACTTCATGTGTCTCATCAACAAATTTCACAAGGGCAAGAAAGACAAGTATCTACTTTGGGAAGGATCCACTTATGAATCCTTGGTGAATTGACATCATATAGGATTAAGAAAAATCTGATCTCCTAGTGATGGTGAGGGCTACATTACATAAGGCACTTAATTGCACTTCTAGTTATGTGTGTGTCAACTCTTCATGATTCAAGATTTAACTATGAAAAATCCTAATGTTTGCCTCTTGTATCTCATCATCTTTAGTGCTATATAATTCTCCTATTATTCTAATTCATCTTTTCTAGTATTTATTTTATGAGAATAGATAAATCTATTTATTTATTTATTTCCCATGATCCATGATGTTATCAAGATAAGTTTGTAATGCTCTCATTGTCTTGCTTCTTGTATATCTTGTGAGGTTGATTGATGATGCCTTTGCTATCTTTTGGACCTTGTGCAAGGCACGAGTGGTATTGGAAGGTACGTTCAAGGTATACATAGTGAATTTTTTTTGTTTTCCCAACCACTCCCCCCCCCCCCCCCCCCCCCCCCCCCCCCCCCCCCCCCCCCCCCCCCCCCCCCCCCCCCCCCCCCCCCCCCCCCCCCCCCCCNTGCTTTCCTTACCTCTAGTTATCACAAAAAAGAGAAAATTTTCTAATTGTTCACCTCAATGAATGAATTTATAATATTTTACAATTCTTCTTCTTTAGTTCTCTAAACCTTAGTGTTCTAGCTATGGTTCAAGCTTGGTGTCCTGTAACTCAGTTATGGGGGAGAGAAACTAATTCAAGTATGTACTTAATGCATTTTTTAGTCATTTGAATATTTCTACATTACTTATAATTACTCATGCATACCATGATTCAATGATTGTGATAATATTTTTTTAGTTGTTTCAAAAATTTATAGTTCTCATTGTTTCTGCATACAATTTTCATAATGTTAGTATGATGTCTAGGTAACTCACTTGATTTTTAGTAGATGTTATAGCTCTTTATTGTAAGATGATTACATTCCAAGATCCATAAACTGAGGGTTGAGATTGCATAATCTTAGGCCTCCATCTTTAGACTATTGTGTGAACCCCTAATTCCGAAGGAGAAAGAGGAAAAAACTTCAATTCCCTTAATCTGAAACCCACCTAGAAGAAAGTTAAGCTACAGATAGTTAGATTATTGATTTCTTGGTCAAGTAATGTATAGTAGTAGGAAAATCAACAAGTGTAGGAGAAGTTAGAAAAAGACAAAGTTGAAGATGTAGATGACATCTAAGAAGATGTGGATGCTTATTATGTCTAGAAATGACCCATCATGAGGAGAAAAACTATTATTAGTTTCTTGAGCTTCATTCTTCTCAACTCAAGAATACTGATATGAGGTAGAGGAATTCTACCAACACATTACTACTGATGATGCCATCACTTTCATTGGCCAATTTTCTATGCCCATTTTCACATGGCTAATATTGAGGGTTATAGATTTCCTAATGAAACAATGAATGATTGGTGGCCATGAATGTAAAAGGCTACATCCAGGATCAAGTCAAAAGTCCTATTTAAGGTCTTTGATATGGACAAAGATAAGGTACATATGTCTAAACTTCCTCTAGTACAAAATTCCATTTAAAAATCATTACCCATAACTTTATTTTCATCAAATGATCATTAAGGTATCATTACCCATAAAAAATAGTACCTAACTTGGAGGATGAAATGCCTTCCATTAAGGTATCTTACATCCAACCTTCATATCAACTCCATCAACACCAAACAAGAGCACCAATTGTACCTCCAACATCTCAAAAAATGTAGGTACAATGGTCTAGTAGAATCATTTTCTAACCTTCTAATCTTAGCATTAGAGAAAACTAGGGACCCCTTCCTAGTGGTGGTTCTTAGCCTACAATGCACATTGAAGTTTAGGAGCAAGCAACTACAATCCATGTTGAAGGTTTATAAGACCTTTTTGTCATTTCTTGTACATTTTTGATGGTGAGGTAATAAGGGAGAATCTCTTTCACTTTTCTTCTCCTTTACTAGATGATCCACCCATGGCTCATTTTGATGCCCCTATTCCATCTTAATCTTGTGTGTCTTCATGAAGTATTTTATTATCACATTGAACAAGGCGTAGCATGCATAACATCTAGCATGTGGCTAAAGTCCTCTAGCTACCCATTAATCAACCTAGGACCAGCCATAGGGGAAAGGAGAAGTAGAGAATTGACCTTGATGAAAAGTTTCCATTGAAGAATATCAATAGTATAGTAGAGAGTAAACTCATTAGGATACAGATAAAAATGGAGACTACTGATGCTAGTAGAAAATTTTACCTATGGAAGCTATAGAGAAGCTAGGCTAAGATACAGTGATTGCAAAAATAATTAGAACATCTCACATGGTTGGTACTAACACCATCCACAATTACCATAAAGGAGAAAATCAAGTTCATGCAAGTTGAACTATTCTAGGTGTGCTAAGTTGATGAAGAAGTTGTATTTATAAAACATGGATTAAAGTAATAGATCAAAATGTTAAAGCATTAGTCCCAAAAATGGAAAAGTATGAGTCAAGAAAAGAAGAAATAAGTACTCTCCTCTACCCAATAGGTATGAAGGTTTGAAGATAAAAGTTAAATCATGGCATACTTTTTGCACAAGTATCATCATATGGAAAATGAATGTTATAACTTGCAAAAAGAGCTAATAAATAAGAATACTAGGAAAACCAATCAGCTTAGAAAGATACATCTAATCAAGCATGTAAACTATGATGTTGATGTATGTAGACTAGACAAACTTGTAGCTCTACTAAATGAATGAGTAATAAAAAATAGCTACAAGGTGAAGAAGAAATTCAATATCTTGCATGCCAAACTTCAAAAAATGGCTTTAAGTGAATCAACATTGCAAAATGTAGAACCTAAAAATGTTGATCACTAGAAATACCAAAAATTCCAAGCAGAACAATTTTAACCTTGGATTCCAAGGACCTCTAAGAAACAAGATCCAAGATACCCTAGATAATCTTGCTAATTACCTAGGGACTTAGTAAGTGTAAATGAGATAAATAATTTGAATAAGAATGCAAACCTAATAAAAAAGAAAGCATGAAAATTAATCTTGAAATAAACTTACATAAAAAGTAAACTATAAACTTTATTTAGAACAATAAAATTGCTACAAAAGTTGAGTTTGAACGTATACAAGTTTTGTGCTTGAATGCACAAGGAGTTGTTCAAACAAAGCTTGAAGCCTATTAAAGCTAGGAGGCTATAATTTGTAGTTAGCTTCATGATCTAGGTACTTGACAACTTCAATCACCAAAACTCCTTGGGGGGTTTTTAGCTTAGATCTGCAACATTAATCAATAAAGGGGTAAGGGGTGTTTGAATGTTAGTGCTATGGAAATACATTGA
Source organism: Gnetum montanum (assembly GCA_015680685.1). Lineage (NCBI taxonomy): Eukaryota > Viridiplantae > Streptophyta > Gnetopsida > Gnetales > Gnetaceae > Gnetum > Gnetum montanum. The sequence goes on from MNCI01035130.1 coordinate 342,807, forward strand.
GAGCCTCCAATGCCTAGGTAGTTACTACTCATTCCAAAAGTCTTACAAAATGCCAAATGATCATGTGGTTTGCGCAACCAAAAGAACATTAAACTCTAGAACCTGTCCAAAGTATTTGAAATTGGCATTTATAGATCTCATGGTAACTAGTTTTTGGCCACAAATTTCTACCATGATTACTAACAGATTGATTTTATTCATAAGTATGGTAGGCTATAATTTCCAAAACCCCAACCACTCCAACACTAGCTTCATGAGAAAATGGAAATCCCCACAACCCTAATTCTAGCCTTGTGACATCCACACTGAGGGTTATGGAAACTATGCTAGCCACTACTGGAAAAATAAAAACCTAACATCTTTAATGTAGTGTGTAGGTGGTTCCAGTGTAGTTGTGGCTATGGCCCATATAAAACCCATAAAAATGCCAAATTTGGTGATTCCTAGGGCATTTTTAGACTTCCCAAGCACAAAATAGACATGATATGACTTTTGACACATGGGAAGTGAGGCTATAACTTATGAGGCATTTTTCAACCCCAAAAATTTATGGTATGTGAGATTAGATCTCATGGGCTACAAACCCTACATTTTTTCATGAAAATATAGCCTCAAGTGTAGTGGTGAAGGTTACAATGCTAGAAAATTTACAACATGCATTTTCTTGGTGGTGTTCAATTGGTCCCTCTTTGTTGATATTTGGAGGATTAACCTAACAGACATCAACAAAGAATACAAAACACCATTGTAGGTCCATCAACAACATTTCCTCTCTACGCTTGATTCTACACTATTAAACCACAATAAAGAGTGCTTGTGATGATGAGACAAGGTTACAACAAGGTGATATAGGTTAAAGGCTATATTTACAAGGCTAACAATTAGTTCAAATGTTGACATCATGGGTACAGTTATCATAATGACATTTTGGCTAGTTAGTGTAGTCTTCATGCTTCATACTTTGAAGTGTTGATTACTTGTTAATGTTTTTGTAGAATCAACACCTCACTCCAAGGTTTATTTGGTTATTAGGCTTCTTTCTTTGGTTTTTTGGAGCCATTAGTTTATCTTTTGATCTTCATTGGTCTTTTTACTTCTTGGAAATTTGCTTTCCCATTTTTTTATTTTTTGCAAGATGAAACCTTCATTGGGTTTCATTGTCAAGGCTTAATTTAATTTGATTTTCTCATTGAATGAGATGTGTTACATCCAATGAACTTAATGATGGAGCATAATGAAGGAAATTTTAAATGGTCATAATGCATGAGTGTCAAACATAAGTTATCATTTTTATTTAGAGTAAGGAAGGTTAGAATTAGGCTATGGGATTAGGCTTAAGGAATGGTAATAGAGATGATGTAAAACAAGCACTTATGGTATAGTAGGATAAGCTTACCAAACCTTCCAAATTGAGGTCATGTGGTGACTTACTACCATGATGAGTTACACCTTTGTAATGACTTTAGGCTTCATCCTACAAGCACAACTACAAGAGGACAAGAAAACAAGACAAAGAAAACATATTGTTACAATACAATGCATAAGGCCACACAAAATAACCATTATATCATGTCATCATTGTTACAACATAGAGAGATCTATGTAATATATCTTAGATTTACAAAGTTTATAGTTCATTCATTATCCAAATAAAGAAAGAGAAAGATACAGAGAGCATGCTTAGGCTTTTTTGTTATAAGGCCATCAAAGTCAATTGTTGGTTTGTATCTACATAGAAGGTTATGTTAAATTTAATAAGGCTCTAGATAGAAATGGTTGAGTAAATTGTCCAATTCATTTCCATTCATGTCTACAATTTTAAAGGCTCCACTCATAGGCCTTGATGACCAAGAAATGCCCCTTCTAGTTAGCTAATAACTTGTCCACATGCTCACAAATAGACTTGAGAACCAAATCTCCTTCCTTGGTCTTTTGTTTATTCAAGTCATGACAATGTTATTACTTCTACCTCTCTTGGTACTATTCAATGTGAGCAAGAATTTGTATTCATTGTTCCTCACCAAATCCAACACAATGGTACTTAGCTCATTCTTTTTCTCATCATTAATGATGTTTGACAGGGCCACTCTGAGTGATGGAACCTATAATGCAAGAGGAAAAATAGCTTCAAATCCATAAACTAGGCTATATGGGGTTATACTAGTTGTGATCCAATATGTAGTTCAATAGGTCCATAGTGCATGGACAAGCTGGTCATGCCACTTGCATCTACTATTATTTATCATCTTTTTAAGCATGTTTCTAATGGCCTTATTTCTAACATTAGCTTGCCCAATGACTTGATGGTAGTATGATGATGAAAAATAATATTTAATACCTAGGTCTTGACAAAAGGCCTATGTTTCTTAACTACTAAATTTTGGTTCATTATCTTTGCCTATGATCAAAGGTATGCCACAAAAATCTACTATGTTGTCCAATATGAATATATATAGACTTTTTGAGATGGTGTTTTCCTTAGGGAATAGCTTCAGCCAACTTCGTAAAGTATTGGATTTTAGTGATGATGAAGCTATGCCCTATCAAGGACTTAGGTGTTATATGTCTAATAATGTCATGTCCCCATCATTGAAATGGCCAAGTTATCTAAGTAGTATGTAACTTGGTTGGTGACATATGCATTAGGTTGCTATGTCATTAATAGGTGTCACAAGTTTTAACCTTTTTCAAGTAGTTGCTTTTCATATGGAACCAGTAATAGCCTAGTTTCCTAATTTTAGTAGCCATGGCTCTAGGTCCTATATGTTCCCCACATACACCCCCATGAACTTACTTAAGGACCATGCAGACTTTGGTTATGCCTAGGCACACTAATAATATGCCATCATAGGATAGTCAACATAATGTGTTATCACTTATAATGACATACTATCTTGATCTTTTATGTACAATGTTCTTTTGAGAAGTAGTCAGGCCTTGTAAAGATTCACTATGCATTAGGTAAAACTTGATATTGTCATACCACTCCTTCTGGGGAGCAGTGCTAACAAAGGCTATAGAGTCAACTTTGGTGTTTTACATGATGGAAATAGAACAGTTCATGGTTAGTGAAGGTAACTTGCTGAACACATCAGATGTCATACTTAAGGCTAAGGTCATAATGGCATTGGCTAATGTGTTATTAGTTTAAGGTCTATGATGGATACCAATGTCTGTAAATTACTATATTGGTTTCTTACCTAGGTCACAGTAAGGTTGCAAATGTTTGACTTTACAGGCTTAACCCTTCATTACTTGGTTAACCATGGGTTGTAAATCATCTTTTATCATTAGACATTTGATTCCTTGATCATGAGTTACCTTCATTTCCCTAATGAATCCTTCATACTTTGCCACATTGTTGGTACATGGAAATTCAAAATGGTAAGTGAGATTTAATTTCATAAGAAGGTGAGGTGAAGGTGAGGTTATGATGGTAGCAGCACTAGCCCCATGGGTGGTTGAAGCTTTATCAAAATACATAATTACCTCATAGCCCTCGGGTACTTTATTAATAATACTGACATGTTCATCAAGGAATTCAAGGTTAATGGATGCATGATCTTCTACCAAGAAGATGGTAAGTTACACAAGTATAGCTTGATCTTTCATTGAGGCTTGAAAGATGTAATAGAGATCAAACTTGGCTATTATGGCTTTCCAATGGGTTATAGAGCTACTTTCATAAATATTGGTTGTTATGGCTCTAAGCATGTTTTCCTTGCAAATGACATTAACTTAGCTCCTAAAGAGGTAGTGTCTCCACTTCTTCAATAGGAAGACTAGGGCTAGACAATATTTCTTCACTTCAGTGTATTGGATTTCATAGGTAATTAATGCATGGCTTGGATAGTATACTAGTAGCTCTGCTCCATTCTCTCATTTTTGACAAAGTATAGAAGCAATGAACATGTTAGAGATAGTAAGGAATGTGTAAAAATCTTTATACTTTTGTGGTGGATAGACTATGGGTAGTTTTCCAACCCTTGCTTAAGGCTTCTTGGCATTGAACCATCCACTCATAGTGGAGCCCTTTCTTAAGCAAGTGTTGCATGGATTATAATTTATTTATAGCCCTGGTGATAAACCTATAGAAAAATTGTAATCTACCATGAAGTCCTTGAAGTTCCTTAAGGTTAGTTGGTGTTGCCAAATTGGATATGGCCTTAATGTTATCAGGATTGACACGTATCCCTACTTTGAATACTACAAAGCTAATCATCTTACCAATTTTGACACCAAAGACAAACTTCTTAGGATTAAGCTTGATTTTTTATTTAAGACATCATTTACACACAAGGTCAAGGCCATGCACATGATCATTGGCCATTTTGTACTTAATGGCTATATCATCCACCTAGTCATTAAGTAACCCTAACATGTAATCACTAAATATATATGTCATTTCTTTTTGATAAGTCACACCTACATTCTTAAGACCAAAAGGCATCATGATGTAACAAAAGATTCCACAATGGATCATGAAGGTTGTATGAAGTTGATGCTCTAGGTTAATCCTAACTTGGTTATATCCCAAGAACCCATCCATGAAAGATAGCAAGGCATGTTTAGTCATAGTGTCCATAAGTTGATTAATACTAGGTAATGGAAAGTCATCCTTAATAGTTTCCTTATTCAAGTCTTGGAAATCAATATCGATATATATACTCTAATTTTTCTTAGGAACTACCACTATGTTGGACACCCATTCCACGTAATCGAAAACTCAAATCAAACTAGCTTGATATAGTTTTGTGATTTCATCATGAACTACCAAGGATAAATCTATTCTAATCTTATGAACTTTTTGCTTAACCAGGTTGATACTAAGATTGAGTATGACATTATGTTTTACTAGGCAAGGGTCAAGACCTAGCATATCTTCATATGAACATGCAAAGACCTTAATGTTATCTTGCATAATCTTGTTGATGTCTTAAGCCTATTAATTTTCCAATGAAAAACTTAGTTTCAGTGTTTTCTCGTCATCACTATGTGTTGTGACAAGAACCTCAACTAGAGAGTCCTTGATAATGTTGCCAACCTCAAGATCTAGGGTTTTAACTAGGTTTTTTAGCCACTCGAGAGGTTGCTTTATGGAGGCTATGTGGTCAACTAGGCTCTCAAGCTCAAGACCTAAATGATAGAGATCAATGAATCATTTAACATTATCATGAGGTATTTTTAGGCTTAGAGGTAAACTGATTTTCCTCTGTTTCCATACTCCAATCGTACATATCAACAATAAGCACATTTAGCAGCACCTATGTGATAAAATGAGTAGATAACACAAAAATAATATGAAATACTTTAGCGCATATGCATGGATAAGCCAAAACATGTTACATAAATAGTTAAATAAGGTTTAAACAAGGTCAATAAGGGTTATAAGAGGTAGGTGAAGACAAATAAGATGAAACAAAGGCCAAATAAGGTCAAATGAAGGCCAAATGATGGTCAAACTCCATCCAATAATGTCAATTAAGGTTAAAGCATGGTCAATGGAGGCTATAAAAGGGAAGTTAAAGTAGGTAAGATGCACCAAAGGCCAAATAGCATGAAATAAGGTCAAATAAAGCCCAAACGATGGTAAAATGAGGCCAAATGATGGTCTAATGATGGTCAAGCACCATCAAATAATGTCAAACAAGGCTAAAACATAGATAACAAAGGTCATAGGGGATAGGATATGGTAAATGGGGTTAATCAAAGGTTAACTAACATGGGACAAAGCAAAACGATAGTGAAATGATGATCAAATGGGACCAAATAAAGTCAAAATTATGGTTGAATCCCACCCAATGATGTTTTAGATGATGAAACAAGGCCAAAATTATATGGAATGATGTAAATTGATGTCAAACCAAGTTTTCTAAAGTCAAAGGATGCTAAATGATATGAACATTTGATGAAATAATGTCAAATGCTACTGAAGTGACAAAAATGTATCTAAATGACATCGAATGATAGGGTAATGATGGTCAATAATGCATACCAATGTCAAAGCAAGTTAAAACATAATGAAACAAAGCCAAACTAGTTAATGTAGGTAACATAGGATACAAAATTATCAATATTTGTCAATTAGGGTTAGTTTTGGCTAGTTTTAGGCCTTAGCAAGCCCTGGTATGAGGCTATAAGATTGGTGGAGAAGTTTGTGCACTAGGGAAGGTCATTTTGAGGCTATTTGAAGGTAGAAATCATATCCCTTTTGGCAACTATGCTAGAGCCACACTTGGACTACACTAGCCAACATGACTCTAGCATGCCCTTGCATGGTTCCTACTAAAATAAGGGTTTCTAGTTTCTTTATGATTAATTATGGAATTTTGATGGTCCAAATTGATAGTGTAGTGAATTAGGAATGAAGATTGGTTAACTTTGGTGTTTTTTTCATCCTCTGAAATCCAAAAATGCTATCCAAAACTTCCAACTATGTTAGTGTACTAACCTAAATCATCGGTGTAAGGCTAGAAGGAAAAAAAAACACCGAAAGATCATCGGGCAAACACAACTGACCCTGCCTTCGCCCGAGGGTGAGCTAGAAAAGTAAACGAAGGCAGAGTACCTTGGATGGTCTGCACGCAAATCAACTAAGGACTTCCCTGAGTGTAAACTACGGCTTGCGCTGGGGTTATCATAACTAACGTTTTGAAATATAAACAACAAGTATGAAATGTAAACAAAAATGCATGCAGAACTAGTATTGTAAATGAAACGTAAACTGAGTGTAAAAAAGAGTAAATAGAATAATGGCTGGCAAAATGAACTATATTGTATTACTTAGAAAATATGTGCCCCGGTCAAAGCGTAGCTACACGTGTGGATGGCAGGTCAAGCGCCAAGCCCTGAGGCGATGTGATGTGATGTGTTTCAGAAGTGCTTGGATGCTAGGAGTCAGGTATGCCAAGCACCCAAGGATTACTGGTATGCATTTTCTAAGCTATCCAACTCTAAAATTTCCAACCTCGTTTATGTGAATTGACAGGGTATTTATAGGATTGGGCTGGGCTTGAGTGCAGAATTCATGAATGGAATCAACGGCTGGGAGATGAGAGGAAACCGGATCAAGTGACATGTGTCCAATGGTGTATGTGAGTTGAACATGTGTGGGCAAGCTACGTTCTTGACCAGGTTCATCGTATTTTACAACGTGTGGCTTACTCAAGCCCATGGAAGCACATACAATTTGGACTGTGATGGCCTGTCAAGCCCACAAATGAAGATTTACAATGAAATGATAATGTACAATAAGAGAAATTGGTTGTGGCTCCGTTGAAACTTTTGGATCTACAACTTGACTACTGTGGGGTGTCGATTCGAGGGATTCTGTGGCTATTTGAGCTGTCTTCGCCTGAGCAGGACTTCTAGCATGAGTTGATTTTGTCACAGTGTCTCTTAGTATGTCTTTAGCATGTGTATGCTGCACTCACACTACACTCACGATGCACTCACGCTACAATGTGACTTCAGCATGATGTCAACGTGAGTGAGCAAAGACTTGTAATTTTTCATCAAATTTTGAACTCTGAAGCCTAATTCCTGAGTACAACAACTGTCTGGCTGTGGTTGATCTTGAGAGTTAGAAACTAAGATTGAAAGTGACTTGTCTTGAGCTATTTATGATAGGTCACACTGGACTCACGGTGCAGTGTGACCACAGCGTGACCTGTAGGGTGGCCAACTACAGAGTGACCTCAAAAACTTCTGAAAACCTGCAATTTTGAGCTGAAATCTGAAATCTCTGAAGGCTGGGACCTGAAGCTGTCAAGGAGGTGCTTTGAGGATGACTCACAACTTAGAAATCAGATCATTTTTAACTCAGTCTTGACACTGTTTGGAGTTGCTCACGCTAGGGGTGAGCAAGCTGCCTTGGGCAAGCTGGGTGTGAGCTCCATGCCTTAGCCAAATTTTGCCTCCAAAACTTTGAAAGGGCTTGAGTTGTTCCCACTTCAAAGTGCTAGGCCAAAATTAGTGGTGTTTCAATGAGGATTATGCTGGCTAGTATAGTTGGGGGTGGCTCCAAAATGGATGAATATAAATTGAGCTTTTGGTGGTCAAAATAGGATCAAAGTACAATTATCTTTAAGGTTTTAAGATTCTAGGCTTCACTAATCAAATTTTAGGTCATTTGAAGTGTGGTAGTGCTAGTGAAACTACTCTACAACCTCAACTATGTTGGCGCCACATATTTGGCCAACATGGCTATCACCTTACCCAATGTAGTTGCACTTGGTTTTTAATTTTTGGTCATTTTTTATGATGAATCAACCAAATTTTCAAGTTATTGGGGTTATTGGTGCTCATGACCAAGGTTTAGGCTCAAAATTATTGATTTTGATGATTTTTTTGGGCTTTGATATGGTAATCCCCCTTGGACTATACTAACCAACATAGTCTTACCGTGGATGGGAGATATGATAGATTTTTGTCATTTTTGACTTTTTTCCATGGTTTGGTGATCTCTAATGGCTTTAGTAGGGCTTTGGATTTGGAATGATGTACTCGGAGGTCGATTTGGCTTATTTATGATTAATTTTTGAGTTTTCATAAGTGAGCCACACTAGGACCACTATGTTTAGTGTAGTCCTAGGACTCCTTAGCATATATTCCAAGGTTGAAGTGGATTTTAACTTATTTTTTCTTATTTTCTAGCATTTCAAGATTGTTGGAGACCCCAAAAAGGAGTGAAGGCTAGAATATGTAATTTTGAAGGTTATTTTTGGCATTTGGAGGTCAAACCTCAATCAACCACACTAGGACTATGCTAGCCAACATAGTTAGAGTACCCCCAATTGTAGTTCCAAGGTTATGATGGGATTTTAAGTGATTTTATCTAGTTATTTAACATTTTAGGATTACCGAAGGCTCTAAGAAAATGTAAAGGTCAAGAAATGCTACTTTGAAGTCTATTTATGACATCTAATGACCAAACCCCTATGAACCATGTTGGGACTATGCTAGCTAGTGTAGTTGGGATGCACCTAGCATGGCTCATCCAAAATACATGATTTTTAGCATTTTTTTATCAAGTTTTAGAAGGTTCTAGAGCTATCGGAGGCTCTAACTAGGGTTTAGGACTTGGAGTGATCATTCTGGAGTTGATCGAAAGCTTTGTTGGAGTTTGACACCTCCATCCCCCTTTGGACTATACTAGCTAGTGTATTTGGTGTCATGGAAAGTGTAGTTACCCAAAATAACTAATTTTATTATGGATTTTAGCATTGCTTTATCATTATATATCAAGGAGCAATGTTCTTATAAGGAGATTGAAGGATTTTGAAGATTTTTCACATTGTTAATCAAAGATGTCTAATACAAGGGTGGTTGCAAGCAAAAATCTAGCTTTGGAGGAGTCAAATGCTACTGCCAAAAGGCTTTCAAGTCTACCATGGCCTCTACTAGGACAAGAATCCTCCACCAAGGCTACCAAGTACACCATTCCTAGCCATTTTTTGCATCTTTTTACATAAAACCTAGGCATTTTGTCTTATCTAGGCTAATTGTTTAAATACATTTTGTTTTTGCAAAATTACTACATTGTATTTAGGTTAGGGTTGTGTGTTCATAGTGTTTCCTTGGCCTTAATACTTGCCCTTAATAAGTTTTCAATTGAAAAAGCATTGTCACTTTTCAATTTTTTTAAAAAGCGACTAACAAAATTTTTCATTTTTGAGGGCATGGAATTATTCCCTACTACTTACTAGTTGAACTAGTTTTGGAATCAATAAATTCTAGCCTACCATTAATTTTTATGACTTTTTCTGTAGTACAATGCACAGTGAAATTTTATGTTTTAATTATTTTTACCCCCTCAAAGCTGACAACGTTAACGTTGGAAATTTTTTTTTTCCCAACATTCCAATTTCTTCAAGATGCCTAGGGCCATCTAGGAGGGTTTGGCATTAGTTTCAAAATTTTTAAAAAAATTTCATATTTTTTTCAAGGCTCTCATTCTAGCCATTTTTATGTAATTTGGTTTTTTGTAAAATTTCTACAATGATTTTACATTGTTGTATGAAATTTTTTTAAGCCTGAAGGTATAGTGTTAATGCTAAATTTTTTTTCAATTTCATATATTTGTAATGCCTAGACTTAGAAAAAAAATTTTAGTATAAATTTATCTTTTTTGAGTTAGTGTTAATTGCCCTATACCATTGCAGTTTTAACTATTCGAACTGCAAACCTCACAAGCTATATTAGTGTTGGTCTATTTTTAGTATTTTTTATGATTTTTTTAGGCCTTTGCTAGTTACTTGCATTTTTTATGTTGATTTTCAATAGTTTTTAGAATTTATTAACATTTTTTAACTAGTCTCCCTAGAGTTTTAACTAGAGCTAATTTCACTATAAACTAGGATTTCTAGTTGAAATTTTGGTAAATTCAAGATAAAATTTTGGTAACTATTGTTGTGGATTATATTTTCATACAAGCTAATTTCCATGATTCCAACTTTTCACCCAAAATTTTTGCAATTTTTATAATATATAAAATCATGATTCAACGAATCCCCGCCCCTTGGGAAAAGAAAAGTCCTGCAATGTAGGGACTTCAGAGGGTGAAAGAATATTTTCACTACCATCTGAGTAATTATCAAAGGAGTGAAGGAGAATATCCTCATGCACAAAGGGAATATTAGGATCAAAGGTGTATTCAAAATATTGTTAAGATAAATTCAAATTTGTAAGAAAATTTACCTTATTGGGATACTAATCCTTTTTGGGGCATTGTTTAAAGAAATGATTACCTTTACAGAGAAAACATTTAATCTGATTGCACTGGGCTTTCTTAACCCATCATCAAAACATTCCTTTAAATTTCTTTGAAGGTTGTGCAGCCATAGAGCCATATTTTCTTCACCATTATTTTTGAGCTCCATGTTTAAACTTTCTATGGGACCTAGACTCTTGACAACATGAGGATTTTTGATATTTGTCCTCTGGGCATAATTCTAAGCATAATGATTTTCCTATTTTATTTTTTAATTCTCTAATTTTCCTCTAAGCGTGTTGACCATAACAAATTTCTCTATTGATGTCCATGAGAAATTGTCATATTACTTCAAAGCTCATTTTTGCTAAGACAAGATTTTGACATTTCAATTCTACAAGGTACTTGTTGTAGAATGGTTGAGGTAAACATCCTATCAAATTTTCCTTTGCTCCAACTTCATGCATAAGTTTTCCGTTGTAAATAATTCTTCCATGTCATTGAGAAACCTAGGTAGATCTTGGATACAAGTTAATCTTGCTTTATAATACTGATCTATAGACATTATCTTTACCTTCTTTATCACCTATAAATTCTTTGATAATGGCATTAAGAAATACAATAGTAGGGCCATTTAGTAATTTTCTTTTGATTGCATCAAGGATGTGATGCCGCCAATAGAGTAAAATACCTCTAAAATTGTACATTGTATTCTAGAGAGCCATTTGTGGTTCTTTTTCTTCAAGGAAGATTTGAATTGATAAATAGCTTTGAATTTCATCTATCACTTCTTGTGTACCCTTCATATCTGTATTGTCCATGTAAAATATGGGAGCTTTATCTGCAAACTTCTTCGTTTGAATAGCTAAAAAATCTACTAGATTTTTGAGAGATGTATCAACACTAGTTGCTTTTATTAGAAACTCTTCTTCACTATTTAGTGAAGCTTCTTTTTTCCTATTAGTTTTAGAATCAAAGTGATTTTTCTTTTTTCCTATTAGTATTTACACTAACCAATTTTTCTTTTCCTTTTCTTTCCTTCTCTTTTCATCTTCATCTAACTCTATGTGATTTTCCAGTACTAGGAGGTGAGTTATCAAAACTAAGAGGAATTTTAGGATTTTGACTGGTAGTGGGTTGTTTTTGCTTTGGTACCCATTTTTGGTGGACTTGGTTTAAATCTTGTCCAAGGTATTCTAGAGAATTATCATGTTTAGCATTAAGCTTTACTAGTTTCTAAGTATCTATAACAAGTTGTTATGTATCACACTCTATCCTATCCATAACTCCAATATTCCAAATATGTTGGTTCACCCAATTTTGAAGATGTATAGTTTTTGCTAGAGCTATTACACTCTTTTTCCAAGGAATGATGCATATTTCTTTTGTTGGTGCCTTATCTTCCTCTATTTTTTTTTCTCTTTTTCCTCATTCATATTTATTTTTAGTAGGGCATTACACTCCATATAGTGATAGTGTTTTTCTTGTCTTTCTATTTTTGTATGGGGACAACATGCATCAATGGTTCATGGAGTTTGTGATGTTTCACCTATCGATTCAAAAGATGAAGAAGATGTTTCATCGTTTGTGGATTCTAGTTCTTCAACTTTAACTTTTCCTTTTGGAAAAATAGGGATAGGTCCTGGCACCTTTTCTACATCTATGGTGATATTTAATTCCTTGAATAATTTTTTCATTTTTTCAGTTTCTTTTATTTTTTCTCTTATCTTATTTTTTGACATTTTTGTTTTATCAACAAGAAATATCTTCAAAGGAGGTGGAGATACTGGAAGCTGAGGCTGTGATTTTACTATACCTAGGTCTAAGGATTTGTTAAACAATGTCACTTCCTTTTTCTTGGATCTAAATCTAGGTTGTAGTGGATCCTCCTCTATAAGCCTTAAAGGTTTCAAATGTACATTATATCTATGTTTCTTTTGTTTCCCCTTTGGTACTAAATATTCAATACAATCTTCTTGCAGCTTTGTAAGATCAAGGTATTGAGTGTGGATTGGTAGACCTTCAATGTTAATCCTAGTATCATACTCTATGTTTGTGGTGTAAACATGGGCTGCTTGTTGACCTAAGGGCAATAGCATTTTGATACATGTAGTTTCAAATAGTTTAAAACTAACCAAGTACCTATCATAGTGTAAATACTATCAAGAGCCATTTCTAATATAATATTAGCAATTAACATAAGACTAGAAAACAAATTGGAATAAAACAAAGACAAAGTAAAATTTGGTAGAGTACAAAAAAGGGCATCGATTTCTAACCATCCTTTTGCTTGTGTGATTATTGCATCATTAAAGTTGTTAAATATTCTATCGATTAAAGCAATCCAGTAAGGATAATTTAATCTATAATTAAAGTGTGGGTGGATGAGGATGTCAATTTCTGCAATATGAACGTACTTGTAACCATGTTCAATTCACTTATCAACTTCCCCTCATGAAAAAAATTGTAAATCTACCAAGCGTAAACCATGACCAGAGATGTGCAAATCACATTTAGATATATGCATATACCTAAGACTCTTGGTGAAATCTAACATCCTACTAGAATAAATATCCTTCTATTTGGGAATAGGAGGAATTGTGATTGTTAAGGGAGATTGACAAAACTGAGATAATCATTGAACATAAGAAAAAGCACGAGTGGAACTTGCAAGATTGTGTGAAGAGGATGCCATTGGTGTAGATGGTGTGGTCATTGCCACACTTCTTATTGCGTATCTTACTTTGCCTTCCTCATAGCCGTACTGTGCAACTTACTGGACACCTCAACAATCAACAATGTCTCATGAATATGGTAGGATCAACTTGGCTCTGATACCAATCCTTGCCCAGGTTGACTTTTCGCTCGTTCATTTTCTTACACTCTTAGAATATCAAAGGTTCAAAATAAAAATATTAATAGCACATCCTAATAGTATAGAGATGGACACACAAAGATATAAAATCACACTTCTTTATTGCAAGATGGAGTAGGGAAGCTTACAATAAAGACTTAGGGGATGCTTCAAAATGGAATGCTTTCAGAGAGCAATGCACTTTCTCTAAGATGTCTCAACCTAAATTGCATCTTAAGGTGCTAGATCCATACCTATATTAGAGAAGTTGAAGCTTCTCAATCATACTAAGTGCTAGGTGACTCACATCGCACTAACACACCAAACAAGATTATAAGCATACGAGATAGTGAACATCACATTATCTCAAAAGATGAAACCACTATCTACAAGACTTTTGCCATTATGGCTATAGTAACAGGCCATCTTTAAGTACAATTATGGTGTTTCAATAGAATTTTCATCATTTTATGATGACCATGAGCAATCATGATCTGCTACAGGTCCAACAAGATGGAGCACTTTTCCATGTCCACCTTGACCATGATATTTTCTTAGGTGATGATCAAGGTGATACAACTCTAGAAAGAGAGGGATTCACTAATGCTGTTCAAAATGTTGTCGAATATCATACACATTACTTGTGTAGATGTCTTGGTAGAAGGTAGAAGCCTAGGAATTCATCCAATCAATTCTTTTTGTAATGTAGGAGACTAGGAAGTATTGTGGCATAGCTGATTGATAGGTATAATGTCATAATCTAGATTGCATATGACCATAATACATATAATCACCATATTGTTTCATTAACCTATGATAAGGATTCCTTAGGTATTTTGAAGAAATTTGGATGGGAGAATGGCCAAATTTAGCCCACCAATTCCAAAAAACAACATTTGTAGGTTGGCTAGTAGGACTTAAAGAGATTTTATAAACATGATACTCATCAGGCTAGTAATAGGTCCATAATAAATCACTTTTAGCATACAAGTTATGGGAATTTAGGAGTTCTAGGAAAACAAAGGCATTGAGTTTATTATGAGTAGGAAAGGATTATAATGGCATTGTAGGGATAAGTAGTAAATATGGTCTAGGTTATATTGCTATTTGGAGATATAGTATTATTCATGGAAACAAAGGAATCCCATGCAGCTTTATAAGATGTTCTTACTGCTTGCTATTCTAGGAGAGGCATATAAACTTCATATGTTCCATAGAATCTAATTCTCCTAGTAGAATGCATTGTCCAACCTTTAGATACTAACAAATCTATACATAAAACATAACACTAATGAAGGGTCTACTGTTCTGATAAATGAAATTCATGAGTAAGAAAATTTGCTAGACTATTAGCTTTTCTATCTATGTGCTATGTTTCAAACTCAAAATTAGCTAAGAATAGAGCCCATTAAATTAGACAAGTGTGAGCTACTTTATTTAAGAATTTCATACTTAAATATTTATCTACATGTTTTAAATCACTCCTTACTATAAACTTCTTTTCTTGGAGGAATACTCTAAATGCTTCTATATCCTTTACTATTGCCAGTAGCTATTTATGTGTACTGTGGTAATTGATCTAGTTCAATGTAAATTTTCCAGAAGCATAACATATGTGTATGAATCCCTCCAAGGCCTCCTTGAGAGTTGCCCCTCAAAATTCATATGATGCATCTGTCTCTAAGATTAGCTTGCCTATTGTTAGTAGGTGTAGTTGTGGGAGATTCTTGCATCTTTCTTTGATTTTCTTTACCATGTCAGTATGTTGCAAGGTCCATGGTATCGGATTCTTTCTAAGTTGTGCATTGAGAAATTTTTTGTCTATAGTAGATCCTTGTAGAAACTTGAGACATAATTCACACAACTAAGAAATCTTTGTAATTGTTTTTTATCTTGAATTACATTTGGGAAATTTTTAATAGATTCCAATATGTGAGATTGGAGTGAAATCTTCCCATTTTCTATTTCTAAATCCAAAAACTTAATACAAGGTTGAGCAAGAATCATCTTAGTAGGTAATAATACTAAACCATTTGTATTAACAATATCATAGAATTGTTGGAGATGATTCAAGTGTTCTTGAGGGTTCTTAATCATAATTAGTATATCATCAATATAGACCATAATAAATGAAAAATTATGGAAAATACAATCCATATGCTATTGAAATATGCTTGGTGCTATTTTTATGCCAAAGGGTAGCATGGTCCATTTGAAAAATCCTCTAGGCACTATAAATGTTGTTTTCCATCTATCCTCTAGATACAACTAAATTTGCAAGACACCTAACTTTAAATCAAATTTGGAATAAATATTCTTATGGAGGAGTCATTGGAACAAGTCATCTTTACCAGGTATTGAATGTTGAATTGCCTTCATTAGATCATTAAGAGGTTTATAATTTACTACCAACCTTTTCTTACCACGTACTAATTGTACGCGTTTGTTTACATAAAATGTGGCACAAGCAAACATACTAGTGCTGGGTTGGATCAGACCTCTTTTTAGTAGTTTTTGGATTTCCTCATGACACTCTTTCTATAATTCTAGTGACATCCAAATATGGTGTGCTTTGGCTTTTACTTTAATATGATCTTACAAGTTGATATGAGAGCAATGCTCTTTCTTATATCTAAAGCAAGTCGGATCATCACTAGCAAGTCTTAAGTGTTTTTGTTTTATTTCCTAGAATTTAGTATCTAATGTATTTACCTAATTTATTACCCATTGTTGAATATTTTTTTTTTGGTTTTTCTGGATTTAGTGAATATCTACTATAATACATTTGGTTTCTAGGAAATTCATCATGATTAAGCTTGAAACTTGTAGATGTTATCAAATAAGATTCTAATATACTTAGATTATCAGTACCAATTAATAAATCATAAGATGGTAACTCTAATTAATGTACTATGAGATTTATCTTTTTGCCAGAAGAAGTCAAGATAGGAACAACTGCTTTTTGTTCAATTGTTTTCCTTTGCATATTGAAAGTGATAGTTGTTTATTCCCTATCTTCCCATAGTTTTGTTGGGAGAATACTCTTCCTTCCTAATGATATTTCTACACCACTATCTATAAGTGTGTCTATGGGATAAGCTTTGTATCCAGGTAACTTTATCATAAAGGTACATATTGGTAATCTAGTTTTTACTTTTATATTTTTATTGATCACTTGAACTGGCATTACTAATTTTGTTTCATCCTCGTATTACTTTCTTTACTCACTTTCATCTTCTACTTGTAGGAGTTCCATTTCGTGTGAGGTCCATTGGATAAAGAGCTTTAGTTGTTTTATCTTGTGTTGTCTCCAAATTAAGCAATCTAAATTGGAGGTCGAAATGTGGGTGGCTCTTCTATCTTATGGACTTCTTTTTCTATTCCTACTTCTATATCTATTTCTTCAATTGATACAAATACTGCTTTATGCTTTTCTCTATCTATACTCTCTTGTGCTAAGAGTTGCTCTAACTCTTCTTGTTCTTTTGTTGAAGAGGGTATAGGTTGGGCATCTGTGTAATGAGCAATAAATTATCTTTTGTACAAATTAAGTTCTTTTTTCTATTGTACTCTTTTTTGTGTAGCAATATACTATTGAATGTCATCAAGTGGAGTTTTCTTTAATTTTTTCTCTAACTTAGATAATTGTCTACCTAAATCAAAATACATAGGATCATTCTCTAATGTTGGCATTGGTTTTCTTCTTCTATGGCTATGACAAGCTCAAGAATGAGATGAAGATGCATGATTCATATTAGCATAATATATAACATCATCACTATGAAATTTCCATTAGTGTTAATGGGCCACTTGGTCTCTTTCTTTAATTTTTGGTTAAATTTTGCTTTGGTTATAAGGGTTGAAAACTATCAATTTTATTGTTTGGTTTGATGTGCAAATGTTGATATTATGTTTATGGTTATTTGCTTAATACTGGTTAAAATTCTCATTATGGTCATATAAGGTTTTGTTGGTTATGGTTGGGTTGTGCAGAGCCTTTTTGAAGCCCATATTAGTGGTGATCAAGTTTTTTAAGCTCCTTTATTGCATCCACACACTAGAGCCCAACATCCCACCTGCTAATATGGTGTTGGATCAAGGATCCCTTTGGTTTAGGCTAGGGAAGACAATGTTCTTAGCCTTCCTGCAATAGAATTTTAGTGTGATGATGTGATCATACTTGGCATCTCATACAGTAGTCATCATTGTGGAAACCTTAGTATCTTGTTCTTCCAAATAGATCATCAAATTCATAGTTGATGATTCTAAAACTCCTATTTAGGATAAAAAAAATTAGATAGCATATACTTCAAAGGAATATGTAAGTTTTTCAAAATCTAGAATAAGCCTAAATTCATCTAGTACAATGCCAACAACACGTTAGTGGTTGGTCACTACATCAACACATTGTTTCAAAACTCTTCTAATACCATCTATCATGTGGAAGGGTAAGTGTAACTTTAAGTTTCTTAGTTTTATTGTTGGCTTCATTAGCCCACTTAGGTTTAAATGCTTATAGGTATAGGGTAGATGATCATGGATTGATCAAGAGTAGCTAGCTCTTACCCTTGGCCCAAACAACACTAAAGGTCTTTTCTAAGAGCCAAGTAGTGAGGCTCTCAATGATGGATCAACTCAAGGATGACTTTAGTAGCTGTACCTCATGCTATTGCCAGCCTTACCATAGGTATCTAGCTAACAGGATGGTCCACAGTTATTGGGGTATCCCTGATTTTGATGCACAAACATGTATATCCCTTAGGATTTCCACATTGCTTTCTTCTATCAAGAAAAGTAAGAATTCTTATGTTTTATTTTTTATATAATGTTAGCATTTTCTAGTTATATCGTTGTTAGGCTATCTATGCTTCAATTATTTGGTTGGATTTATCAGTGTGGCTAGAATTTTTTTTTTTAGTTTATTCTATTTAATGTTTATCATTTTTTTTCAATTTTGTATGATGTACCTATGTCAAAGCTAATGGGTCATTTTTGTTGTATTGTAGGGTCTGCATCATCATCTACTGTTGCCATGATTACTTCAGGATGTGCTGATGAGACACTTATCCTCAAGTTTGGTGAGGTTGATGTAGCGTAGCATTTGTTGACCAATGAAGCTCCCAAGGAGATCCAAACTAGATTGATAGTGTAAGTTTTCTTAACTTATTAATGGCTCCTATCCTAATCATCCCTACCCCTGAGATGGTAATATCATCAACTCCTTTAATAAATGAGTGAAGAAATTCATCACTCAAATTCATGGTATGCCTATCACCTTGGTTATCAATGAATCTACCTTTAGTGACCTCTTTCACATCCCTTGCCAAGGGGTAAAGATTGCTACCAAACTAGGGAAAGAGATGGCCCACCAGGAGGAAGTGGAAGAATGGCTAAATACTCATTGTGCCACTCCAGATTGACTCTACATGATTGCCAAGTCATACAGGCAAACAAGATGTACCCATTGTTTTGGTCCCAAGTGTGTCTAAAGTTGTTGTTATAGAACAAGGTTTTGAGCATTAAATAAGCATGAATCATGAAAAAGGTCCTCACCAAGGAAGCTCAATTCAACTAGGCTACTCATTTTGTTTTTGGACTATGAGGGAAGATCCTAAAACTCTGGGAGAACCTCAAAACAATATGCCACATGCACTTGCATTTTTTGTAGCATATCTTAGAAGGTTTGAAAAATCCCTAGTGGTACAAAAGGATGGACAATAGGTAAGCCAAGATCCATCCCAACTTTCTAAGCCTTGAATGAAACATGGTTTTCCAATCATGCATGCTCAAAACCAACTAGAAGATGTTGGGAAATCATTATTTGTTACCACTAAGTGTTTTAGTAGTATGGATTGTCCTTCCCTTGATAGTATGGGAATGGAATCACAAGTTACCCATGGAAAAATTTAGAAGGGCAATGAGTTACATGCTAAAGCTTACGAAGCAACTAGAGCAAAGCTAAAGAGGCCTATGGTTGAGAAGAAAATACTAGTTGTTAAGCATCCTAAAAAGAAGAGACTCATTATGAAACCTGGCTAGGTGTACCATGCAGTCATACGTGTGCTCTACTTGTGTTCTCTTGTTTAAGTTATTTGACATTTATGTTTCATGTTATATGGCTATGTTTTTTTTAGGCAAAATATGCTAAGTGGTTCTATGTCTTGTCTTTTTTGTTCTTGTGGGTAAACAATAAGAACTAGTGACCTAAGTAGCAATAGTAGAGGCTAAATAGAAGCACCTAGAGAAGGAGGCATTATAATGACATGAGGATGGGGGGCTATCCAATGTCACATTGGATGACCTTGATGCTATATTTGATGATTCACATATAGGTGAACCTACCATCATCATCTTAGATGATATTCCAAATACTTGTGGATTTTGTTTTCTTACATTTTTATAGTTTCATGTTTGAACCTAGTTGTAATCATTAAATTATGATCATGCTTGTTGTAGCTCTTGAACCTCAACCAGGTGCTTCAACATCTACATTGCACATGAAACCATAGGTAGAGGTTCCAAACAAAATGGTGTTCATACAAGGGATTACTAAAGACATGATTGATCAATTGCAACAGATTGATCTCAATGTTGGTAAGAATTTTAGCTTACTTTTCTTTTAATTATTTTTATCATTTATGTATTTTTGTTTCATATAGTTTGTATGATCATATGGCCTTAGCAGTTTGAGGTGTTTTTTGGTTATTTTTTCATTTGTTGTTTACATGGGCTTATTTGTTTATGTTGGTTCTGTTTCTTACAATGTCAAACATTGGATGAGTTTGCAACCATGCCATTGATATTAATGAAATTTCTAGCCTACCACATGAAGTGGAAAATGTTCCACAAAGATTTTATGAAAGTGCCACTAAATGTGCACTCTCATGTGCTAGAACCTTGTGGGAATGCCAACATTCCAATGAGTTCCTATGGGATTAAATAGAGAAAATAAGAAATAGGCCAAGGAGATTAGAGATCTTAAGGAGTTTGTGGAAGTCCAAGTGGCTAATAGGGACTCCTTATGAATCAAAGAGATTGCATGGATGTAGTATTGAAACATCATCCATGGCAAGGTTGCTCTTGATAGGAATCTTACGAAGCAGAACCTACAAATGGACCTATTAGCTTATAAGGCTAGGAAGTGGAGGGAATATTGTTATTGGGTCCTTGAGAGGGTTAAGCACAAAAGGACCACAAGAAGAAGTACAAGGCTGAGTGGAAGAGCTACCACAAGTGGCTACATGAGGAGTTTATTGAGAGGTGTAAGCTAAAGTTGTTTATAAGGGGAATCAATGCTAGAGATGCCTTCAAGTTGTTTGAAAGGTAATAAATGATTCCCCAACTCCTCAAGTAACTACCACTTTTGAAGAGATGACTAATGCTACATTATCATTAAAGCCACCCACATGGACTAAAATTGATGAGAGAAACATCCTGACCAACATTAATCTTGGGGAAGTGGATTGGCCCCTCATGACCAAAGACCAAATTCTCCATCATGTAAAGGTTGGTCTTTGGAGCTTCCTTACAAAGGATATTCCTCTAGAATCTTCCAAAATTTGTTAATTTTTTTAAATTAATTTCTTATACTTTATTCTAGTTCTATTTGTGGTTTGATTATGTTGATTGCTAATTAGACCTTTATTATCATAATTGATGCAGGCTCTAGGTGATGGTAGGAGCCCTAGTGGTGATGATGTTGGAGATGCTCCTCCTCCACCTCTAGTTTTAGCCTAGTTCCATTTGTTTGATCATGTCTTCTTTTATTTTGTAGTTGATGTTGTTATGATGTCATGGCTAGTTCTAGCCATTGTTTACTTGTGAGATGATTATTATTATTATTTATGTCATTGTTACATAGTGTAGCTATGGTTGTTGGACTTCTATTTATTTTCATGTTGTTGTTGATTAAACTCTTATCACACTGTGTAACTATGGCTATTGGTTATAAACATTTTGGCAATCATATTTATTTATTATTAATTTTTAATTTTTAGTTTTATGCACCTTATGTGTTTCATGTTTTGTTCATGTTATGAGGCTATGTTAGGCTACATTGATTAAATCATGTGGTTATGAGGAAATATTTGATAAAGTAAAATTAAAAATTAACTAGGCTAAAATGAACACTAAAGTGTTAATGTAGATGGAACATAAATAGGTCATAAAAGATGTTTCCAATTATAGGCCATGACGAGCTCTACATGTTGCTAGTTTTCAGCCATGGTGGACCATGACAATTTGCCAATTTTATGCCTTAGTAGGCCTTTGCATTTTTCTAGTTTTAGGCCTCAATAAAGGTCACATGTTAAAAGAAATTTTTTTTGTAAGTTTTATACTTTACAAATTTTTATATATTTTTTAGATTTTAAAATTTTTATGCGATTTTTAGATTTTACATTTTAAAATGGACAAGGCATAAAAATGTAAATTGTAGATAAAAGTAAATTATATGTTACATGCTAAATAAGGCTAAAACAAGGTGAAACAAAGGTTAAATTAGGATGAGAAATAAAGGATTTCACATGGTTATGGTCATAGGGCAAGCAAATAGGAAGCATACATTCAACTATGCATGTGTTTCCTAATCTTCAAAAGATTAGAAAAAACGTAGGCTCTACATTGCATGATCGTGTATTCCCAATTTTACTCACTAATCACATTGAAGGGGAGTTCATCCCATAGTGCATCCATGGTTTCCTTGTTGTTGATTTTGGCCTTTTCCACTTTGTTGAGCCTTTGGATTCTATCATTGATAATAGGAGTTTCTTCTTGAAACTCCACTTCAAACCCTTGTTATATGTCAACATTTTTGACTACCAAGGGAATTATACTATCATCATGGATAAGTATTTTACNACCCCCATCATGAAGTTCAAAGAAATAAAGCCTTTTACCACAATCCAAGATTCATTAAATGACTTGAGAGCAAAAGATGAGGTATGTTGCATGTGTTCCACTAAGCCCAAATGTTCAACAATGGTATAGGGTATTATAACATTAGTGGCTGATCCATCTTCCAGATGCATCCTATGTACCTTGTATTATCCCATCCTTATTGTTATGAAGGGAGGGGCCTTGGTTGTCTTACCATCTTGGGGGTTGATCTTGACTTCACTATCATAGAAAACACTAGCATCATTTACTTCATTTCATTCCTTGGTAAAGGTGGTACCATCACTACATGGATAGACTCTTCACTAGTGGGGATGTCCTTGCTAAGAAGGATAGAAGTCAACATTTTCAATAACACCTCATGGTGAGCAACCAAGGTCATTACTAGATCATATAGGCTAAGGGAAGTGTTCTTCTATTTCAAATACTACTTAACCTATTCTATTGCATTAAGGAAGCCTTTGTCATTGGTTTTTGGCTTCTCATTCTTATTGACTTTGACTTCCTCCATGCATCCTAGGATATGAACTTCATGTTTGAGAAATTGTATCTTGGTCTCTTTCCCCTTTCCTTATGGATTAAGTTCCTCCCTTGATCAATTTGGTAAAGTAGCCTGAGCATTAAAGCTCATAGGAATAGATGAAATAGTAGTGGGCTTTGGTGGGTCTGCCTTCTTCCATGCCTTGGCCTACTCATTATCTTTATTTTTAGGATTCAATGCAAACTTCTTGAATTGTTTAGTTAGTGATTTTTTATTTTTAGGCTATGAAGAAGTCATTGTGTTAGCCACCATAGGAGGAAAATGTTTTGTTATGCCTTGGGAGGCATTGGTAATGGTATCCTTATAACAAGAGGGGTTCTTGAATTAGCAGAATTTGAAGGACCCCTATCATTGTGATGAGGTATTTGAATTACGAACGACTCCCATGCAAGTCTATAGTTGTTGCTCACATTAAATGCTACTAAGGTGTAAGGGCTATTTTGGCATTCAATGAGTCTTTATAGACCTACATGGACTAAGTTTATGGCTTGAAAAGGTTAAAGGCATCTAGGACTAGCTCACTTTTATCTATTTTATTCTACAAGTCATCCTTGAGAGCTAGTAAGAAGTTGGTATCATGACCTAGCAGTTGATGATAGTGATAGAATCTATCAAGTTTAAAGTACTTAGGCATGGGTGGATCATCATTGATTTCCAAAGTAGTGTTCTTCATGATCTTGCATAATTGATCGTAATTCTCTATCATTTTCTTGTATTAGATCCTTCCACTCTTCAGCAACTAGTCAAGGAGTTCAGATGGTTTCAAGGGTAAACTAGTGTAGTTTGACTAATCTTTTCTTTCAAAGTTAAGCCTTGTGTTGCTTGAAGTATAGGCCCTAGATGTTGATGGTTGGGTGTTTGTTGTAGGGGCCTTAAGTTGATTTTTTTAGGCCCTTGTGTGTTCTTGTTGTGTTTGGAGATAGTGGCCAAAGCTACATTATTTTACCTTACCCTTCTGAGCATGTTGGTTTTTGTACACCACATAGGTGGGGTCATGGCTAGCCTTAATAGCATCCTATATGTTCTTGCTCTAGGAAAAGGATTGACTAAGTGTACATAGGTCTAGGTAATAAAGTTTGGACTTCATAAAGTCATTGATCACCCCCCTTGAAGATGACCGAAAGGAGAATTTTGGCTTTGAGTTCTAGAATCTCATTCAATAGAGCATTCCACCATCAAATGAACTTATGAATAGGTTCAAGCAACTCTAGTTTGATCTTCATCAATTGGGCTAGGGTGGTTTGGGTTTCAAGTTGTATTTGAAATGGTTCAAAAATTGTGCTATCAAGTCTTCAAGCAAGGATATAAATCCTCAATACAATGTGTGATACCAGTCTAATGCCTTCCCAATAGGAGACATAGGAAAAATCCTCATTATGGTATGAGCCCAAGCCTGCAACAATAGGTACTCAAAGCAAAAGGAGATAAGCTAAGTGTTGGGGTCACCCTCATCATTATCCTTGGTAAATTGAGGTATGGGGATGCCTAGGGGAAGGGTTATTTGTGGGATATAGGATTTTCCTAATAGAAGTCTAGGATCTTAGCTATCTAGTTGTTAAAGAATTAAGGTTTTGTAACACTTCCATGAGATCTTAAATTATTTGGAAGGCCTGATCCAAGCCTTGAGTCATTCCTGTAGGTTGTAGCATTTCCATGTATGATTGCAGTGTGAATTGAGAGACCTATGGCTTCACAATGGGTTGTGGCATGGAGGGGGGAAGTTGGCTAATCATTGTTGTAGGTGGGATGAACAATGAAAACGAGGTTTGTATTAGTACTTGTGGAACAAAGGAAAAAAATGGTGTATGTGATCCTTGCATCACTTGAGTTTCCACTATGGGGCCCACTAGTATGAAAAATGGATGAGCAATAGTTATGACCACCAGTGATGGCCATGCAGATCGAGGCTACATGGAAAAAGGCATAGAAGAGAAGAGAAATGTCAATTGTGGCACCAATTATGCCTAGTATGCTACTATAAAAGGTACTAGCCTAAACATGATAGGGTATATGGAAGAAGAGGGCTAAGGGACTTTCCCTACAGAAGAGGTAGGAGAGGTTGAAGTCAATGTAGTGGCTTGGGAAGATGAGGTTGGAAGAGGCTCCCTAGGAAGTTTGAAGGCTCAGGTTTAACCTTGAACACATCTTGTTCTTTGTGTTGGCCCTCTCAGCTTGACTTCCTATCTTGTTCATCCATCTCAATCAAATGAGATAAGATGCATGTTTGGATATCGTTCAAGGGTATCTTTTCATATGGGGAAGGAATGTACTCCTTCCGATTAAAGTAAATCAACTCATATTCATGTTTGGATTTAGCCTTTGCACATGGAATGAGCAAGCCTACCTAGATTTTGAGGTAGATGATATTATAGTAATTTTCATCAATTACAGTAAAATTTGGGCTTTGTCCCCTTTGTCTAAGAACTTGCTTATTCTAAACTATAGAAAGATCTCTTGGATCATAAATCCTCACCACATTTTGACTTGATGTCATGTCTATCAAATTAAGGGGTAAAACCATGGATTGGTTGAAAGATATTATCAATAATTTTAATTTTAATTTAATAATTTTTTTCATTAATTATATGAAAAATTTTAGAAACTGAAATTGCACAAGGTGTAAAAGGGTTTGGCTAGAAAATGGTTATAACTACAACCGCAGGTGTAATGCATATTGCAGTGGCAATGATGTGCACTGCACTTAGGAAAAATATTAGTGTTGGTAAAACCAACTATGCTAGCCTTGCCAACAAGAGCTATGCTAGGGGGGAACA
Organism: Gnetum montanum; assembly: GCA_015680685.1. NCBI lineage: Eukaryota > Viridiplantae > Streptophyta > Gnetopsida > Gnetales > Gnetaceae > Gnetum > Gnetum montanum. The sequence continues at coordinate 368,582 of MNCI01035130.1, forward strand.
AGTAATCAATTACCTTTCCCAACAAAACAACATTGAGTATACCCCCTCTAAAAGAAGGTGCACTAGTTTTTAAAAAAGTAAATGTAAATTGTTGATTTTCCAAGAGTGACGTTGGAGCCTTGGAAGGGGCTATGCTAGCTTTGCCCATAAAATTTCATAGCAAGGAGTTTGGAAATTTCAAACAAAACCATGCTAGCCTTTAGAACACACAAAGGCAAGTTTCCATAGGGAAAAGTAGTAATTTTTATAGTCAACCACCCTAGCTTTGAAATATCTAGCAACTGCTATGAAACTTTTGTGGACACCCAAATCACCAATAGCTGATGTGATAGGTATTGGTTGCAAGAAAATGGGTAGCAACATTGGTTTCCTTGGCAAAAATGTTTACATGATTTTTTTTCTTAAGTTTAAACTTCTAAGAAGAAAAAATTTGTCTCAAAAGGGGCAAAGTAGGATTTGGCAAGGAGCTTGGATGGAGACCCTTTTCAAGTGTTAGAAAACCGTAGCACTTGAAAAATTTGATTGCTAGAAAATGAAAAATCCTAGGTAGAATAATTTTAACCCTAGATCCCAAGGGCCTCCAAGAAACAAGATGCAAGGTATCTTGGATGGTCTTGTTAATCATCCAGGGACTTTCTAAGTGTAAATGAGGTAAATAACTGAATAAGAATGCTAATCAAATTAAAAAGAAAGCACTAAAATTAATCTTGAAATAAACATGCACAAAAAATAAAGCATCAACTTTATTAATAATAATAAATTTTCTATAAAAAATAGAGTTTGAATGTGTACAAGTTTTATGCTTGAATGCACAAGTTGCTTGAAGCCTATTAAAGTGGGTAGGTTGTAATATATAGTCAGCTTCACGATCTAGGCATTTTCCAACTTCAATCATCAAAACTCCTTAGGGGTGTTTAGCTTATATCTGCAACTTTGATGAACAAGGGGTAAGGTAGTGCTATTAAACTATTAGTGCTATTAAACTATTAGTGCTATTAAACTATGTTGAGACTCTCCAATGCCCAGGTAGTTGCCAGCTGCTCCAAATGTCTTACAAAATGTCAAAGCTTTTCCTTTTTTTTTGTGCTTAAGATTGCAAAAGATTGTGTGGTTTGCTCAACCAAAAGAACGTTAAACTATGAAACTTGTAGAACCTATCCAAAGTATTTGAAATTGGTATTTATAACCAAGTTTTGGGCTACAAAATTTTGCCATGATTACTAACAAATTAATTTTATTTGCAGGTGTGATAAGCTATAATTTCCAATGCAGTTTTCCATTCTAGTAGGTTTTGATGCACCCAAGCCACCGAAATAATTCTGGATATCAAAAATAGTAAACAGGCATTTCCAACTATGTTGGATTCACCCATCTACACTAGAATCATGGGAACTACATTAGCATCTTGGGATCCATGCTAAAATTAGTGGAGAAACATTGGCCTAGCTAAAATAATAAAACACCAACCACTCCAATGCTAGCTTCATTAGAAAATAGAAACCCCTACAATCCCAATACTGGCCTTGTGACATCTACACTGAGGATTATGGTAGCTACATTGGCCACTATTGGAAAATGATTACCCAACATCTCAATTGTTGGGTGTCTGTGGTTACAATGTAGTTGTGGCTATGTCTCACATAAAACCCATGAAAATGCCAAATTTTGTAGTTCCTAGGGCATTTTCATCCCTCAATCCAAAATATAGATAGGATATGACTTTCTCCACCTAGGAAGTAAGGCTATGTCTCGCATAAAACCCATGAAAATGCCAAATTTTATAGTTCCTATGGCATTTTCATCCTTCCCAATCCAAAATATAGATATGATATGACTTTCTCCACTTGGGAAGTAAGGCTATGTCTCACATAAAACCCATGAAAATGCCAAATTTTGTAGTTACCAGGGCATTTTCATCCCCCAATCCAAAATATAGATATGATATGACTTTCTCCACCTAGGAAGTAAGGCTATGTCTCACATAAAACCCATGAAAATGCTAAATTTTGTAGTTCCCAAGGCATTTTCATCCTTCCCAATCCGAAATATAGATATGATATGACTTTCTCCACTTTGGAAGTAAGGCTATGTCTCACATAAAACCCATGAAAATGCCAAATTTTGTAGTTCCTAGGGCATTTTCATCCTTCCCAAGCCAAAATATAGATATGATATGACTTTCTCCACCTAGGAAGTAAGGCTATAATGACTTATGAGGCATTTTTCAACCCCAAAAAATTATGGTATGTGAGATTGTAGCTCATGGGCTATGAACCCCACATTTTTACAATGAAAATATAGCCTCAACTATAGTGGTAAAGGTTACAATTCAAAACAGGTTGTAACATGCATTTTCTTGATGGTGTTTCACAGAAAAATATGGACATATTAGGAAACATACACATCTTTCATTATAAATAAACTATAGCTATCCATGAGAGGAGACTCAAAGAAGTTGAAAAGGACATGCAAGTAGAATAGAGAAGATATTTATATGTGATTTAAACTTCTATAGGTTGACTACACATAAAGTTAGAAGCAAAACTTCATCAAGTGGCAGTCAAGCTAGCTCTTGTAGGTAAAAAGGAGTCATTAGTAATTCCACACTAGTGTTGAGGAATAGCGACAAGAATTCCTACAAGAGCAAGAACTAATGCATGAATAGAATTGATAGCTCCAAACAAGCATAACAAACCTAAAAACATAGCTTCAAAAATTTCATATGTTTGCACCAAGTTCTTCAAGCTTCTTCTCATGCCAAGCAAGTACATTAGGGAACTTCTTCTCTCAACCACCACTCCTTAACACTTCTTGATGAGGTGGCTTGTATTCTATTGTAATATAGTCATAGTTTGAACATCTATCTTGTTATATTCCTCTACATTGTTTATGTCATCTATCTAGTTCCAACCTTGTATTTTAAGAATTAAATCTAGCTTAATTTAGTCATAGGGGAATTATAAGTCATCCAATGTCATTTTATGAGTTGATTGGAAGTCCTAGATTTAAAATGTATTTTATGCACCCTATTTTCACATGCATGATTCAAGTTTCTACCTCCCAAGTTTTCATCCTAGCCTTATGTTTTATACTTTTAAGATTGGTACATGTTTCAAACATCTCAAGATGTTTATAGTTTTGTTCAAAGATCTTTGAAAGCATCTAGCATGTTCCTTGGTATCTAAACTTTTATTAGGAAATGTAGAAAAAATGTGTAAGGGTAGGAATCTATTGACTATTCTACATTAACATAGAAGCACTAAAGCATCTCCCTTGATTCCTTCATTTGACTCTTTTGCCTCTCTACCTCTAATAGTGTATCTTTGGAATGCCTTAGCTACAATAACAGACCTTTATTAACACCTAGGTGTTAGCATATCCTTGCACTTGTGTAACAAAAACTATAAATACTAAAGATAAGCTCTCACATAGGACAACTTGATTTTAAGAATGTTTTTTTATCTTTTAATATCTAGTTTCATGTGAAGAGCTCTTTCTTCCTTGGGTAAGTTGATTTCTTTCCTATTTTATGTGTGTGTGGCTACACTTTATCAAAGTGTTATCATGCTTACATAACCTAGAACCATTTGGTCAATGTAGAGTCTAATGTTTGCATGGTAAATAAAACTTATGATTTTTCCTTATTTCACCATTGATATCTTAAGCATTAAAATACTTTAAAATATTATAAAATATTAAAATCATAAGAAAATATTTAATGCTTATTTTCATAATTTGCAAATGATTCACACTTCCCCAAGAAAGTAATAACTATATGACATTATGTTGGGTCATTGAGATTGTCACTACGAGCCATTTTCTTTGCATTTCATGTGTGGTTTTGCACCACTTCCCAATAGGAATTACAACACAAGCATCACACATGTCCCCAAGAGGGATTTCAATGCATGTGTGTTTATTATTTATTTCTTATAAATATAAAATCCATAAAAATTACAACATATAAAATAGTTAATATTTTTTTGTCTCTCATAACAACAACATGAGATTCTAATTATATTATATGTATTATAATTTAATTTATATTTCTTGAATGCAATGATGTACATAAGTATTCATGGTAATTTACTCAACATCATCTTCAAAGCTTATGACCAGATCATATTGTAATTTGTACTATAAATACCATTGGTCCAAAACTAGTGGGATCTCTATCAGAGATATTATCATTATTTTTATTCAAAGTTTTGTTTTTTACTTCATTGAATGATTACTACATTGACTGATTAATTTTCTTGGCATCTATTTGATATTTACTAAGTAGTGTTTCATTTTCCATATGTTTTAGTTTTTATCTAAGAAGTATTTTTCTAGCCTAAGCCTAGTTAATATGGTATTACAAGTTAATATTAAAGACTAAGCAGATATGTCGAGCAAACTTACTGAGGAAACTAGACTAGTTCTTTTCAAAATTTTTGAAGATCTAAACCTATAGTGTTTTAGATCCAAAGTTGTGAGAGATCTTTGTTGATGAGTTTCCCTTTCTATCCTAAGCCTAGTTAGTAATGTTATTCTAGTTAGTTGTAATACCCTTCCAAGAATATACACAATAACTAATCCAAGATAGATCATCCTCTTACCTTTTTAGCATCATAGAGATAGAGCCACAAAGGGAAACTTTTCAAGATTTAAGTGGATCTAGATCTAAATATGTGTTGTCAACTAGGATCCTTGTTAAGAAAATTTTAGTTCTCATTTAAACCCCATCGTGAACCTATGATTTCGCCTAGGAATTAGAGTCCACTATGACATCAAAGCCATGTGAGGATCCTTTTTGTAGCATTATCAATTTAGATAGGATAATTTGGTTTTTCTCTCCTATTAATGAATTTTGATAAATTTTTATCTAATGCATATGTCTTTTGTCAATTTCCATTTATTTAGTAATTATTTGTTGAAATGCTTAAATTTTAAAATCAAAATATTTTATTATTATTATTGGTAATTTACTTCATTGTTAATATCGATTATATTTCATTAAATGCTAATTAATATTTTAACCAAGCTTGACTATGTTTTAATCACATTTGCATTTTTTCCTATTTCTACTAATATTTAAGATATAGAACTATGGTTTTAAGTAAATTTTCACATTTTTTATCCCTAAAATGACTCTAGATGCCAAAGTTCTAGAAGCAAAGTTAATCATCTTAATGACATAGACATAGAGGATATCTTTCCAATCCATCATGACTCTATTGCAAGGTCATAATACAGGTCATAATGAATTAGTAACATCATTTTTGAATTGCATGTAAAAAACGATGAAGCTTTTGTAAATAAAGCCTTAGCCTCTAGATAATCAAAAATAAACAAAAATGTGAAACATTGCTTCCAGGACTTCCTAGAATATCTTAAATCCTTAAAAAAAACCAATGACATTCTATAATTTTAATAATATAGAAGGATCTTTAGGAGCTTAGATTGCATTTTTGGAATTTTCTTCAGTTTTGAACATATAGTCGAACATACATTTCAGTCTTTGGCTTAGTTTGACACTTTAAAATCTTGACAATTTGGTTCTTAGCCTTGATCTTATTAGCCTTGCTAAACATTTAGATTAATCTCCAGCCATCCAGGAACATATTTATTTGTTTATTTTTTTCTATAGTTTGTTATTTAGCATTTGAACATTTGTCTTCAACATATAAATAGTTTTTTGATGAATATGTAAGAAGAATCTCTTAGTAGTAATCAAGACACTTACACATGTATCATTCATCAATAAACATCACCTAAATTTGCAATGACTATGCTGGAAGCATCCCTTAATAGTAAATTGGATATTTAGATAATCAACATCAATCAATAAGTATCATTTATTCATTTATTTTATTTGATGAGTTTAGTGGATGATAATAGAGTTTTAGTTAGTTATTTTTGGTTTATCTATTCAGTTTATTAATATTAATTATTTCCTCTATGTTTGTATTTTCTCGACATATTTTTACTTATAGTCATCCTATATGCATGACTATCTGAATACCAATGCCTCTACCCAAATCCATGAGGAGGTATTTTACTACTTTGGTTACCCTACTTAGTGCAAGGACTAATTGTTTTGTGTTTTGGTGTGCTCCAAGTTATTCCATAAGTTTATATGAGGATAAATAACAAGAAGAGACTAATAAGTAGATTGATTTTTTTAGATCTTAATAATTTCAATTATTATGTTTCTAGTTCACTTATTTGATTTGTAATGTTCAAGTAGGATTTATCTACTTATTCTAATGTAAGGACTTGGATCATATTTCTCCTATCTTTGGTGTAGGCCTAGCTTTGTTTCATATTTAATTTATGTTATGTTATGTTATTTTAATTCAATTATTGGAATTTGGATATTTTTATCTAACATTAGAGTCTAATTTCCTTTTTGAATATAATTATATTTCGATAATTATTAATTCTAAACTCTTCAATTAGTTTCTACTATAACTTTCTATCATTTTAATTGTAATTTTTAGCTTTGCCAATAAGGTTCATCCATTTTTATTAGTGAACAAGTTAGGCTTGGAATGCAAGAGGCTATTCTTACTATATTTCTCTAATGTTTTATATTTTTTTACATTTTTATTACTCCTACAAATCTCTTATTGTTTGAATGTCCACTACTTTACCTACATAATTCTCTTGGAATCCATTTAATAAGTATTAAGCAACATTTCATTTTTTACATGTTTTTATTTTTATCTAAGTAATTACTTTCTAGCTTAAGCCTAATTAGCAAGGTATTACAACTTGGTATCAAAGTTGAAGGTTTGAAAAGTATTCTTGGATTTGTGATGTAGGATATTACAAAGAAGGATTTTTAAGATCTCGAATAGAACAAACCCTAAAAAACACTTTGAGGATTCATTATCAATTTAATGCTAGAAAGTATGAATGGTATCAACCTAATCACTCAAAAACTAGTGATAGAAGGCTCATTAAGCAAGCACTCATGGAATAATTTAGAATACTAAAACCTCTATCTTATGAAGGAAACAAAGCTTTTCAACCCATGGGTTATGCTTCAATGCAACAAAGTAGTTTAGCTATATATCAACTTAAGGGTATGGCCAACCATTGGTGTTACACAACTATGGTTATTAGAGTTTGGATGAGCATATAGATGAAATGAACTCATGTTGTTAGAACCTTTAAAAATAAGTACATATCTAAGGAGATTAGAAGGAACAAGACCAAGAAGCTATCCAACCTAGAGCAAGTCGATCTTATTGTTTCTAATTACAATGAAAAGTTCCTCTAGCTAGTGTACTTTAATCCTCACCTACAACATGATGAGGAAGAGAGAATTAATTACTTTATTAATGAATTTATTGATCTTAATCCATGTAGGCTTCAAAGACATTAGCTATAAAGTAAAGAATTGGATTAAGCAAGATGAAAAAATCAAATCAACATAAGTAAAAACCTTAAACTATGATTAAATTTAATAGCTCTAAGCAAGCTAGGACATCTACAAATAGTAGTAACAAATCTTTCAACATTCCTCCCAAGTTTCATACTTATGGTTAGACTAGATATTTCAAAAATAAGTGGCTAAATTACCATTCTTGCAATAAGCCTAAATACAAGAGGTCATATTATCCTACTAATGTAGTTGAGAATCAAACAAGTGAAAAAACCAAGTCTCGAAATAAGAAGGTAGCTCAGCATAAGAATCCAAGATGCAAGAAAGGAGTCTACACTTTAACTGATTAACCTTTGAATAAGCAGCTGAACACTATCATAAATACTATAAGTAAAATTGATGGATCTTCTCTCTTAATCTTGTTTAACCTTAGTGTTATTCACTCTTTTTCAGGGATCCTAGATTTATGAATTGTTTATAACCTAAGCCTTCAATCATGTATCTTTCCTTGAGAGTTCAAACAACTCATTTTTTTAGTATTGTAGTTTCTAAGATGTTGTCTTTAACCAAGGTAGTGATACAAGGTAATAGGTGGTACAATGATCTGATGCTAATGGAACTTGAAAAGTATGATATAATTCTTGGTATGAATAGTTTAGTTAATTATATGAAAGTTTGGATTGTAAGATTAAGACTCTCATACATTTTTTCATAAGTGAAAAAGGTCTAAAATTCAAATAAGTAAAAGATATATTAAGCTTAACCTAGTGACAACTCAAAAATTTTAGTAGTTACCTTGGCATGATCACATTTGTTACAAGATCTTGATGTATGAAGAGCCTAAGTAGGAAATAGATCAAACTTTAATGGTATAAGAGTTCTTTGATGTATTTAAGAAAGAGCTTCTTGGAGTGCCTTCCCACATAGAGATTAATTTTGAGATTATGCTCAATCTTGGAATCCAAAAAATCTGTAAGGAACCTCAAGGAACATATTTGGTTGAGATAATGGAGCTTAAAGTATATATTAAAGAGATACTAGAAAAAGGTATGATTCGATTAAGTATTTTACCTTTTGATTCATTAGTGTTCTTTGTGAAGAAGAAGGATGGTAGTTTGAGACTTTGTATTAATTATAGATGGTTAAATCATGTGATAATTAGCAATAGGTACCTTCTATCTAGGATTGACGATATGGTTGATTAGTTAAGAGAAGCTAGGGTGTTCTCTAAGACCAATTTGAAATGTTAATATCATTAGCTTAGGATGAGAGAAAAAGGTATGTCTAAAATTATTTTCAAAATAAGATAAGGATATTATTAGTTCTCAATCATGCTCCTTAAATGCATCAATGTACTGATAGTTTTCATGCACTTTATGAACAACGTGTTACATTTGTATTTAGATTAATCCATCATTATCTCCATTCATGGTATCTTTATCTACTCTAAGGATAATAAAAAGCATAATAATCACTTGAGAGTAGTCTTGTAGATCTTAAGAGGATAGCAATTACATGTTCATGCTTTGAACTATGTAATTTAGAGGATAGAAATATAGTTTCTTGGTCATGTGATTTTTAGAGAAGTTATAGATGTGAATCATTTTAGCATTGATTAAGGATTAGTTTATTCCAACCATAGTGAATGAAGTTCAAATTTTCTTGAATCTAGTAGGATATTGCATGAGATTTGTAGAGGATATCTTTAAGATTGCAGTACTTCTACATAAGTTACTTAGAAAGAACTATATTTTATACTAGTTAGATGCTTATTAAAAGGCTTTCGTAGAGCTAAAATAAAGATTGATCTCAGTGCCTATCTTCATCTTACTAGTTTCTATTAAACCTTTGTACATGAATGCTTCAAAAGAAGGTTATATGGTGATCTCATGCAAGATGATAATGTTGTCACCTATGTTTCTAGACAACTAAAAGCTTCTTAAACTAGGTATCTAACTCATGATCTAAAGCTTGGTACCATTATCTTTACTCTTAAGAGTTAGAAATATTACTTGTATGGAGAATGAATTACCTTTTAAATTGATCATAAAATTTTGTAGTACATTATGGATTAGCCAAAATTGAACATGAGACAAAGACAATGGATAGAGATGTTGGTAGATTTTAACTTCGTAGTGTAGTTTCATCTAGGAAAAGGTAACACGATTGTAAATGCAATAAGTAGAATAGCTAGGACTCAAAAGTCTTACTATTTAACCTATTTCAAAAGATGAGATCAATGCTCAACAAAATTTAGGTTCTTAGTGTTAGCAAAAGATCATAAATCTTTCTCTCACAAATTCAAAAATTTTAGTTAATAGTTCTAGCTTATTGAAATTTAAGAATAGAATATATGGGTTGGTTACATTCAGATAGAAGTTACTTGATGAGGCTCACTTGAGTAAGCTTCAAATGCATACTAGTAATGATAAGATGTACCAAAACAAGAGATAGTATTCATGGCCTAGTATAACGATAGGATAGGTGAGTATGTGGCTAAGTGTTTGGTACCAATAATACTATCATTAACCTTTTTTATAGGAGATGCTCATTAGGCTAACACAAGGCACTAGTTCATGTTTGAAAAAGGATTTAAAAAGAGATTTAGAATTATAATTTCTTTTTAATTTAGTTTTTCCATGAGAGATCCCCTTTACTAAACACTACCAAACCCTTGCAAGAATATATATCTGGTAAATATTCTAAGAGAAATCATTGTTTTGTCTTACTAACATCTTGAGAGATAGAGCTAGAGTGGAAGAAGCAACCAACTTAGAGAGGAGCTAGATCTAGATCTATAATGTCCAACAACATCTTTGGTAAGTTATAGTTTCAGATCTCATTTTAAATTTCACATAGCTTCCATCATTAACCTATAGTTTTTCTTATGAATTGAATCCTTTTGCGAGATTGAAGCAAAAAGATTATCCTTTCTTCAATGCTATCAATTAAGGTAGGATAATTTGGTGTTTTTACTCCTATTATTGGATTTTGGTAATTTTTTAATTTGCACATAGATTTTGTTAATTTCCATTTGATCAAAAACTATTTGATGAAATGCTTGAATTATTTGATAATAATTTGTAACACCATGCTAACCAAGCTTAGGCTAGAAAGACATTATCTAGATAAAAATTGAAAAATGTAGAAAATAGAATTATATTTAATAAATCTTAGATGGATGTTAAGAAAATTAAACACATAAAGTAGTAGGCATCCATGAAGTTACAAGTACATAAGACTAATAAAAACATAACAAAATATAAAAAGTTAGAGAAAAACAATGATAATAGCTCATTACATTTCAAACCTAACATGTTTACTAATAAAAATAGGACAAATCAAATTCTCCAAGCCAAAAATTACAATTACAATGCTAGAAAATTATAGAGCAAATTAAATGCAAAATTAAGCATAAATAATGCTTGAAATATAGTTACATCCAAAAAGAACATTGATCTCAAACATTGGATATAAATAGCCAAATTCAAATACCTAAATTATAAGAACGCAACATAAATTAAATTCAAAACACAGTTAGGTTTGCACTAAAAATAGGTAAAATACAATATAAATCCTCATACTAGAGTAAGTACATAAATTCTAGCTAAACATTATAGCATAGAATCAGATAATTGAACTAAAAACATAATGGTTGAAACTATTAAAGATCTAAAAACATGAATCTAGTCATTAGCCTTCTTCTATTGCCTCCTCATTAGACTAATAGAATCAATTAGAATGTATCAAAACACAAAATAATTAATTGTAAGACTGAGTAGGGTAATTGAACTAATAAATTACTGTCTTATGGATTTGGTTGGTGGCATCAAGTAGCTAGATAGTCATGTACATGGGATAGTTGCAAACAAAAGTTAGCCACGAAAATCCAAGAATGGAGAAAATAATCAATATTGATAAACTAACTTCCAAGCCATCAACATCGAGTGTTTTTTCAAGAATAAATATAAGAAAAATAGCTTGAAATCCTAGTTCTATAGCTAAAATTTTGGTAGAAATTGAAGCAAAGAAAAATTGCCTTCAAAAGTAGTTAAAATATTAACTAACATCCTATGAATGATAATAAATATTAGAAATTCAATAAATTTTATATAATAATAATAAATTATTTAGATGTAAAATTCCAAGCATTTCATTAAATAGTTATTGAACAAATAGAAATCAACAAAAGACATATGCATAAAACAAAAATTTACCGAAGTCCATTTATAGAAGAAAAATGATAAGTTGCCCTTCGTGAATTAATAGCACTACAAAAAGGATACTCACATGACTTCAATCTCCAAATAGGCACCAATTCCTAGGCAAAACTATAGGTCAACTATGGTATCTAAGCAAGATCTAAAACTATGACTTACCAAAGATCCTTGTTCATAATGTATATCCAAATCTAGCTCCTCTCTAATTTAGTAGAGTCTTCCTCTCTAGTTTTACCTTCTAGATGTTAGCAAGGCAAAACAATTATCTCTCTTAGAATACTTGTTATGTATATATTCTTATATGGGTTTGGCAATGTTAGGTAAATGGGAGGTCTCATGATAAAACTAAATTAAAAATAAATTCTAATTCTAAAAAGTATTTTTAAATCCATTTTCTAACATGGACTACTACCTAGCCCTTGCCTCATGAGCATCTCATATGAAAAATTTAATAGCTATATCTAAGGCCAAACTAATAATAATATCTAAGGTCAAAGCATAACTAACAAAAAGGGCCAACATGAGATACTCTAAAATCTAAGCCAAAAATAAATTAGAAATTAAACATATGTTTAAAATACAAATTTACCAAAATATAAATTCTCCAAATAAAGCATACCAAAACTAAAGTAGTGTCCCATGAGCTAATAATCCATCCAGTACCTAATACCTACTAACTCAAAACTTCAACAAAAAGGTTGATGTTCATATGATAAATTAAAAGAAAGATATAAAATATTAAAAATATTAAATTATTAAAAATACTAAGAAGAAAAAAAAATCAAAATATAAAAAAGTAAAAGGCCATTAAAAAGAAAATAGCAAGATGTATAGCTCAAACCAAAAAGCATAGTCAACCATAAGAAAAAGACTAATAAGCAAACAAGACATAAGGGTTCAAGCTAGAAATATATGAAGGCATAAGGGAGTATCTAAGATAGAGGTATAATAGTCTCCTCTTCCTAAGTATCTTCCTCCTATAAGATCTTGGAATGTGAGGTATATAAATCTTTCTCTAATTTTCATGTTGCTTCCTAAACTTCATGTCTTTTCTAAATAACCTTCATCATTGGAATAATCTTATTTCTTAATCTTCTCTTCATCCTATCAACAATCTTAATTAATCTCTCTGCAAAACCTACATTAGGTTGGAGTTGAACATCCTATTAATCTATCTTGTGACTAGAATCTAGATTTTACTTCCTCAACATAGAAATATGAAATATACTATGAATTGAATATAATTTCTATGGAAGGTTAATTTGATATGAAACTTAATCAATTTTTCTCAAAATTAAAAAGAAATTAATGTATCGAAGAACTAACTTTTCTCTTTTACTGAATCTTATAATCCCTCTTAACAATGAAATATTGAGGAAAACTTGATCACCAATGCAAAACTCAATTAGTTATTTTCTAGTTTTAACATATTTTATGTATTTTTATACATTATTGATAAATCCAAATTTTGACTGGCAACGATATCAAGCATCCAATATCAGAGCCATGAGAACAGACCCCCAATATCAAGGCACAAGCAAAGATGTTGTGTATCTGATATTGTGGATATGTACAAGCCTATAAATACAAAACTTAGGTGCATGGTGCATACATAGTTTCATTTCACACTTAGCAAAACTCCATCAATTTGTTTTCTTGATTTTAAGAGTGTATGCCCATAGTGTAATGTTTAGTAATTGAACAAAGTCTTTATTCAAGTGGAATATACTTGGACATGTTTCATGCACAAAAATAAAGATCAAGATTACTTGCATCATTGCAGTATCAATTAGTTTTTTTACTGTTTACACTTAGAATAATTTTACTACTTTGACTTAGCTTAATGTTTAATGTTTTTTCTAGTTAATCATTTACTTTTCTATGCACTTTATCATAAATATTATTAAGCAAAATGAGTACGACTGATCTTGAGCACTTAAGTGTAACTACTTGGTAACCTAGTAGTACTATCACTTGAAATGCCTAATAGTGAGTTACTTGGTAATCCTAGTAGTAGTTGCATGAATTTTAAGATGTGAACAGATGTTTAAGACTGGATGCTCATTGCATAGGCTAGATTAGATTTGTTTCCTGTCACTTAGATTTAGGAACCATTCCATTTACTTTATGTTTACTAGGACCAATATGGCCCATACAACATCAATATCATACACCTCACTATGAGTTAAATCATAAGCATCAATTTTACTAGCTCACATGGAAGGACAACAATCATGAACTTAAACTAATTACTAGCATAATTACATTGCTTTATCCAAGGAATTCAACCACACTACAAATGAACACTTGTAACTCATATGGTTGGTTGTTGGACTACTCCACTGCTCAACATTGGCACCATTGCTAGGGACATGTTAGTGTATGCTTAGTGATTGATTTTTGAAAGTTTGTTGTATCTAAAACACAAAGTCAAACTTTATAACCATAAAAAAAACATGCTTAACATATAATGTCTAAAATTATAAAATATCACTTCAAACAAAGATCAACCATCACCTACCAAGGAAGTAAGGAAAATTAATGATAAAATCATTAAGGTTTCTAAGGTTCTAAAGGACCTTCATTGGCTTCAGGCATGTGTCATGGTTGAGGTAATTGTGGCTATCCTACTACGACTACAACCTCTAGAGAAAGGTGAAAGGCATCTAGTAATGCATTCATCTTCTCCTCCTTACTCCAAGGATCATTCACAGTCCATGTAGGATTACCAATGTGGGCTAGAATGGAGATATCCCACAAACAGGGCATTACTAGGAACAACTCCTTAACGTTGAAAAACCTGGCAGTGAATTTTTTATGTTTAACATCAAACGCCCTAATTGAATTTTGTAGCTCTTGGTAGTCATTTATTCATTTAGCTAGGTTCTTGGTAGCAAATCTCTAATTAGTGTATTTGCCCTTGAGAACCTCAAGTTCCACGTTTTCCACAATAAGATTTTGCTTGATGTCGTTGTGGTGCTTGAACTTGGTCTTGTATAATAAGTACAAGCTAGCCACTTCCTTCTCTAATTCTAACCATGGCTATCTAATAGTCAACATAGCTAGATTTGCATATCAGAGATTGGAAAATTCCATGTATTATGTCATCTCCTCAATTTGCAACTCCTTTATGTAGATTTTTGCCTTATTATAGTTATCTATCCCATCAACGATAAATTGCCAAACATCTTTTCCTTACTCGAGTTACTTAAGAACTTCATTTACTTTTACCTTCACCAATTGGATGTGCTTTTCATTAACTTCCTTTTGTAGAACAACCTAATCTCTATAATGATCCTTGACTCTCTCAAATTTGAGAGCCTTCAATTTCTTGATGGCTACCTCTATTGTACTCTTTTGGTGAAGGACACGAACCTCCTTCATGGAGAGGTTTCAATTTTTAGCTACCAATCTCCTTAGCTCTGTATTCACTTTAGCTAGTTGCTCCTACTATTGATGGATAAAGTTGGCCAATTGTCGTTTATGCTCATCAACATTTCATAGGACATTCTCCTAGTAGGTTAGATCCACTAATTAGAGATTTGCTACCTAGTAGGTTAGATCCAAAGCCTTCCAAATTTTATGCTATGTGGCCTCTGCCAAGTATTAGTATAGAAACACCATCTCCAATGCACCATCAACCCCTTTTATTCTAGTGTGAAGCTATTCAAGAGATTCATCGTTTATCAATGCTAGATTGAGGAGTGTAGGGTTGGCAATTTGGACTCTTAATTCAACAACTTCAGCAACCAAATGTTTGTTTATCTCCTTGGCTATTTTGAGTTACCCCTTCAAGATGATGTTTGCCCCATGCCTCTAGTAGCTCTAACTAAGTTGTAGTAATATTATCAAAAAGATCAAAGACATTCAAAAGTGGTTGCCTAGTTCCCACAAGTTGGTCTAGCTATTCTTCATGGTGTGTTGTGCTTAATTTGTCACTTATGATTCCTACGACATCTGCACATCTTTTAGTGTAGTGACATCTGGTATAGACATCGCAAGTGCATTGAGTGTTTCAGCAATTCTATTAGCAATCACCTTTGCTATTATATCCTATCCTTGGTGCTACATCACCAACACTATTGCCCCCTTGTGTTTTTCCAAGCACACTAAAAAGGTCATGATGTTCCTAGAGATTTCTAGGAGTAGCTACTATTCTGTCAGAGATACCATAACCTTTATAGCACTAGGATTCAACCTCATAGACAACTGCATTCATTGCACCAAGAAAATAGATCCACCTGCTTCCATCAGGTTAACTATTTGGGCCACCTCATTTAGGTGACTCATCGCTAGCTAGTACATAGATGGATCCCCGCCACTCGTGCTTGTTTGTTACTCTTATTCACTCAAGAGCCATTCTTAATATTTTTGCAACTATTGAGATATTGTAATGACATATAGTAGAATTGTTTCAGTGGCAAGTGGAGGTGGTTTCTACTACTTCTCTTCTTGGATGATCATTGTAGGCATTTTATCTTTTATCATCTTCATCTAATTAGCAATCAAAGCATGCCTAATAGCATCATTTGTATAATGCACTATCCCTTCCCTTTAACAGAATTTTCTAATGAGGCATTGAAATGTAAGTGCCTTCCTACCATATTTATTTTCTTTAAATCACTTCTCCATCTCTAGATAGATAAGTTGTGGAAGTTTAATACGAAATCTCCCACTCAAAGTAATGAACGCATGGGTAGAAAAGGTGATAATTTTGCTAGGCCTCATCATGGGATCTAGGTGGAAGGCTACAATCTTGTAGTGTATCTTTTCTGCCAATGTGACCACATCAAACTCCTTATGGTTAATACCATAGCACCTTCACACCCATTTCTTTTTGATGCTAGGGTCTACTTGCATTGGAATCTCAACAAGATTCGCTCTTGTTTCTAGCAACCCAAGCACTTTAACAATGGCCTACACTAAGTAGGATATTGAGATGTCCTTCATTTTGACCATTGAACTAGCCATCTTGTTCTTCTAGAATAAGAATGTCTCTCCCATGTACCACTCTCCAATGAAAGTGATAATTATCCACATGGGACAACTCTTTAGTTGGTCCTGTACTTCTTTAGGTGCTTGCTCTAGGAAGGCACCAAAGTTTAACTCTTGGAGAACTATTTTTTTAGACCTCTCTTGATCTAATTTGATTTAGGAAGGCATCAAAGTTGGAAAATTTTAACTTCTATATTTTGGTGTTTATATGTTAGTTTATTAGTTAAACATTTTTTAGAGTTAGAAAAAATGGTGAAATATTTTCTATCAATAATGACACATTTGTGGCCCCTAGGACTAAGAGCTTACCTTTGGTAGCTACAAGATCAAATAACAAAGTGATTTGGATAAATAGCTAGGAAGTTATGGGCTCTTGAGGGTTCTGGTCTCTGAAAATTTCAACTTCCTTGCTGTTTATGAGCAAATGTGAAAATTTCTAAGGGGTCACACATATTTATACTAGTTTTTCCACTATGTCGACAGGGTTGCATATATGGGGCCTCATATAAGCATCAACTCCATTGACAGGGCCCCATATAGAAGAGCCATAGATGAAATTTTCAAACATGAATATCTTGAAAAATACAAGGAACTTTTAAATGAATTTGGAGTCTATGGAATCCCAAAAGAGCCAAGAATTTGATGAAATCATTGAAGAGGATCTTTGAAAGCTCAAAGATGAAAAAATTTTATGGAGAACATGTGTATATAACAAAATATTTAAAGGAGCACATGGTTTGATGCAGAAGATGAATGTATGAAACATTCTATTCACAAGAATGCCTAAGGATAAAATGCTTAACAAACCCAACTAAGAGATATGTAACTAAATCCTTCCCATAGTAGGCACATGCCTTGTTTTCCATCACATAACCTTAACCTAAGGAGTTCATGTGCCCCATAGGTGATTAATGGTTGATGAAAGTTAAGGACCAAAACTTGGAAGAGTCTACCCATGAATTCAAGTACATCAAACAAAAACATAGAATCAAGAACATGGACACTGGTAGTGAGGTGAGTTATAGGTAGTAGACACAGATGATGGAGAAGTTGAAATGAAATTCTGAATTGAGGTCCTAAGAAGTTCGATGTGGATTTGTATTTAAATGACCTGAGAATATCCATTCTTAATCCAAACCAAAATTAACCATGTTCAATGACTTTAGACCATCACTCCAAGACTGATCCAGCCCCTTATGACATAAGAGTTCTCCTACAAAACAACCATCATTCCATACAGAGAAGAAAAGAGAAGCAAAAAGTGAGAGAGAGCCTTAGTTAGAGAGGACCTTCAAGCATGGG
>MNCI01035130.1:387293-402851 GCA_015680685.1 Gnetum montanum
TGCATAGTGGATGTAATATGGACATTTCTTATCATCCAAGTGCATAAGCATAGCTCCCAAGGCATAGTTAGATGCATCCATCATGATATAGAATGGTTTGGACTAATCAAGTCATCGTACAATTGGAGGCTCTATGAGCTTCTATTTGAGGCTCTAGAATGCATTTTCACATTCCTTGATCCATATGAAGGAAGAATCTTTCTTTGTCAACTCAACTAATACTTTTGCGATCCTAGAGAAATTCTCTATGAATAGTCGGTAGTAACTAGTATGGCCAAAGAATGGCTAAACATCTTTGAAAATTTCTAGTTGATGAGTGATTCCTTGGATAATCTTTATCTTTTTGGGATCTACCTCAATCCCTTTTTACAAAATTCAGTGTCCTAATATAATGCCCTCTTGGACCATGAGATGGCTCTTTTGCCAATTGAGTTGCATATTTGTTTCAACAAATATTTTTAGTACTTGGTCAAAGTAGTGCAAGGCTTAATTGAATGTAGCACCATAAATGGAGAAGTCATCCATGAAGACTTTCACTCCACTACCTATTTACTGCTGAAAGATACTTAAAACTAGACATTATAAAGTGCTAGGACCATTAGACAAACTAAAAAGCATCTTGCAATATGCAAAAGTCCCCCAAGGACTTGTGAATATTGTTTTGGTATAATCTTTTGGTGTAATTTATATTTGGTTATATCCACTATAATCATCTAAAAAACTATACTAGCAATGTTGAAATATGATGTCCAACACCTAATCAACAAATGGCAATGGAAAATTATGTTTAAATCTTACTATGTTTAACAACCTAAAGTTGATACAAACCCACCATTTTTCACCTCTCTTTCACACTATCATGAGTGGGCTCACCCACTCACTATCCACAATGGGATAGATGAACCCTATCGTAAGGAGTTGCTTAATCTCCCCTTTAACAATTTGCTTCAATTTGGGTTTAATTGTTGTTGTGGCTACCTCCTTGGATAGATTAATATAAATGTGATGTTGGAATATCTATGGATCAATTCTAGTGAGTTCAAGATATGACCAAGCAAAGGCTATTGACCATTTTTTGATCACTTTAAATAGTTTTTCTTTTTGTTTAGGGGCAAGTTTTCCATTGAGTATGACTGGCTTACCATTTTTCTCTGGGCCAATAGGTAGAGTTTTCAACTCTAGTGACTCTTGTTTAAAACTCTCAGAGATCTCCAACTCTTCCAAATTGGTATCCTCATTTTCATTATCAAAGAGTTGGTGATGAAATTGCTCTAGTTTATCCATGCCTGTGACATAAGTGCATGTCAAGCTCTTAATAGGTTTCATGCACATTATGCTACTATCAGAATCAGCGGTCAACCACTATGTACCCTCTTGTTTTATGGCTACTATGTATAGATACCTTTGAATATTTGCCTCATGTGCACATTGCTTGCATGCAAAAATGGATGCTCATTTCACGAACTACAATTTTTGCACCCAATGGAACCTTGCATTATTATACATGATGCATGGATCTCATCTCTTCTCAATCTTTCCAAATGAATTTTGCTTAGATATCTCTAGAGAAAGATCTTTGATGCTCATTCCTACATTAAAAATGCTTAACCATGCCCTTCCCATAATGATTGGGAAGTCCCCTTTGCAATTTTCAACCTTGATTACTAGAAAATTGGTAGGATAAGAGAGTATCCATAGATAGTGCTTGCAATGTCTTCAACCAGTCCCAATGGAATAGTAATAGACTGGTTTACCAATTCTAATATGATATTGCTCTTCTTGAGAGCTGATAAGTTTTAGGTAGTATACATATCATGAGAAATCAAGTTCACATCAGAACCTGAATCAAGAAGAGCTTTACATGGTTCATTTCCAGCAATCTATAAATAGATAACAGAACTCCTAGGATCAACTAATTTCTTAGGAAGGTTGCTAACATGGATCCAATCAAATATGACATGGGTAAGCATAATAGTATGGATTTTGAATAGCATTTAGTTTGAAGGGGACCCGATAGAATGGTTTATAGAGGATAAAGTAGGGGTAGGATGATCAATCGCTAAAGTCTATGAGGGCTTAGTAGGGCTATTGGGTTATAAAAATGACCTTTTACAAGCACAAGGTTTCAAACCTCTCGGTTGATAAACCGATTGTAGATTGACAGACCTAGAAACATTATGTTGCTACTGTTGGGTTGGAAGTTCACCCTACATAGATGGAGTAAGCAGTAGTTGGATTGAGGATCATAGAACACGTGTAGAAATAGGAGGAGGATAAGGATAAAACATGGCATCCCTCCTGGAATGTGAAGAATGAGTTTTGTAGTATTTAGGAGGGTGGAAAGGAGAAATGTGACTAGAAGAGTCATGTGGAGATAAGGGTTGCTAAATGTAATACCCATATGAATTTGATTGCCTATAAGGGTACTATTGCCTTGGTGGTGGCATCCCAAATTACTATGGTTGATGCCACTATTGATATTGCTCATATAATTGTGGTGGAATTTCACTTGGATAATATTGTTGTACCTGATAAAACTACCTAGGATTGCCTTGAAGGTAAGGCAACCTTTTGGGTGCTTGCTTTCTTGCTAGTCATGGGTTTAGAGCATACACCCCAGATTCTTGTAAGTGTGACATAATGGGGCAATATCCCTTAGGATGTTCATATTGGTAGATGTCACACCCATCATCATCATTTGATTTAGTTTCTACAACTTCATCTACTACAGAAATCTTACCCTTACCCCTTTGATATGCATGTTTAGCTTCTTTTTTCCTCCTACAGTTATGATCACTACTTTTCTCTTGTCATTCTTTAACAATTTTTAGAGTAGTTTGACAATTTTCATATAAAAAAGAATCCTGCATTTTATCCACCTTAGCTGAAATTTTAGACATATATTTTTGGATTAGTAAGATCTTTCTATTTACCACCTCATCAAGTGATGATGCCTCCTCACTATCACAAAATTGGACCTTCCTCTTTCTAATGAAAGGATGCCTATTGTATTTCTCTACACTTTCATGTTTCAAAACTTGCCTTCTTCTTTCGCTACCTACTCAATCAACCTTTGGATTTGATGAACTCTAAGTTATGATAGTCTCCCTTAAGCATAGACCTTAAGTGTTCTCCTCATTTTTAATCTAAGTCCATCTACAAAATGCCAAACTTGTTCCCATTGAGAATAACCATGGCCAAGGCATGAGTGTATGAGAGAATAGTATCTACCCATGCAGTGTCCAAGGGTTCATGATTTCCTTACTTCCTTCCTTGGATCTTCCTTCTTAGATTAGACACTCTTGAGTATGTCTGATACTTATCATTAAATAGCTCAAGCATTGTACTCCACTCGCGAATAGATTCTAGTTCCAAGGATCGGTACCAGCTTTCTGCTTCTTTGATGAGTGTCTTGGGAAATAGCTTTAGTTTCTTCTAATCATTTTTGATATTTTGTAAGGCACAAGCATCATGAAAATATTGAAGATGTGTCTATAGATAAAAATTACATCCCCCCTCAAATTTGAAAATATTGTTCGTATCAAGTCATCTAATTCAACTATCTTTCACATGCCTAGTTGGAATTTTTACAGCCTCTACAATATTTAGCATGCTTCAAGTTTCTAGCAAAGGCTCATCAATATTTCATTATCACTAATGATGTCTTCTATTACCCCTTTGATCATTGTGGAAGCGATCATCATTGTTATCCCCCTATTTACCTCCATCACGGTTATTCCTTCTATAGCATTAGTTAAAACTAGAAGAGGAGGAAAAAGATGCACATGAAGAGGATGAAGAGGGAGGAGGACTAACACCACCATGGTATCTACTAACTCCCCTTCAGTTGTCACGGCCACATTCACCAATCTTCATATCATCTTAATGTTTATCCAAGCCCCTACCTTAACTGCCATCTTTACTTGAACCTATATTGTTGATAGTAGACCACAAATTCAAGGCCACAGCCCCATCACTAGTAACAAGGATGGAGAATGTTCATGTTCAAAGCCCCTAAAGGGAGGATTATTATTGTATTCTTGGTTAAGCAGGAACAAAGGATTAATGAACCATTTTCCCTTCATAAACTCATGGTGCTTCTCCTAATGATGATCTCTCTAACGTTATGTTTCAATGGGACAGTAGTCCCAGTAGTCATAATCATGCACAACATACTCCACTTGAAGATCTTGGATGCTTAAATTCTTAAGAGTTTTAAGTAACTTCATGGGCACAAATCGATCAGGAGGCATTATAATGTTGCCTTCCATATCACACCATGATAGTTGTTCATCCTAATGTAGGATGAAGGTGAAGTTAGGCACATACTTATTTAGATGAGTATATACCACCTTGCATTCTTAAGTGAATAGTGATTTAGCATCATCATGCCTATGAGAAGAAGACATTTTGCAATATTAAAAAAATATTAGTGTGCTTATGTGATTGTATTACTTGTGAGAATCATTTTGATCGTCGGGTTTGTCCAAGAATGTTAATGATGTTCACTAAACCTAGATAGCACACATTTCAAACAAAAAGAGTCCCCAACAATAGTTCCAATGATAAGTAGTTGAGGTACCTCTACGTCCAACCATAGGAATCATGAACTGTTCACGTGCAATTTGGTCAAATTTCTTAGACTCTATGTCTTCTAGTACACTAGTCTTCTAGGAAGTGAACTTTGCCCTAATAGTCATTTGTTGTCTTCTCAATTACACTTGCAATAGACATGGTATGGTTAAATGTAATCAAGGCATATGATTTTTATTATTTTATGTTTTATGTTCCTTGTACCTAAAATAGATAAATGAAGTCATTTAATAACTAATTTGATTTAACTAATTAACTAATCTCTAACTAGTCCTAACATAAGCATCTGGTCCCACTTTCCATACATGTCCTAAACCCACATATCCACTACTAGGACTACCAAGCACTATGCTACTAGGGCAAACCAAGCAATAATACTGCTAAGATTACCAAGTGAATACATGTTTACACTTAAAGCGATCATACTTATGTATTTAATCTATTTAACTTAATTAATAAACTAATCACTTGAAATATAATTTGTCTTAATTAATTACATGATTAATGAAGATAATAAATGCATAAATGAATCATTAATCTATTCCAACTATTGCAAGGTTTGATCAAAATGATCTTCTTTATTTTCATTCACAATGGTGTGTTCAAGTATAATAGTACTCGAATAAAGATCTGTACACATTCTAACTCCTACTGTAGGCACTCAGAGAAATATTTTAACTCTAAAATGATAAAATTTTAAGAGCTCTGCTACAACTATCATAAGACATGTCATAAACATGGCTGGTGAGTGCATATTTATAGACTTTACTGAAGAGCTACATTGACGGGGCCCCATAGATGTAGCAAATGCTATGTCAATGCAGCCCCATTGATGGGGCAACACCACATAGACAGGGCTATGTTGATAAGGCCCCATCAACAAGGCCACATTAATAGGGGCTTGTTGATGTGACACAATAATGACTCATCATTGATTAATCAATATCCATTATAATGATCATGAAATTCTTTGATGGTACACCCTTTTCTAAACCATACCTAATCACTCATCTAGGTTTTTAGAGCTTACATCTTAAATTCTGGATCTAGTAGATTCTCCATGGATCTAGTGGTAGTAGCTTTTCCACTTATGCCATAACATCCAACTTCTTGTTGAATATATGTCTTGTTCACTAGTGATGTTAGAAGAAAAGGAGATGGATGCATCTACATTATGTGTGCATTATGTCAACCAAAGTTCCATAGTAAACTCGTTCAATGCTCTTGCATTATCATCACCTCTAGAAGATCACTCATCCACCATTTGGCTCTTAAGGTAAGAATTCATAAAGCATATTGATGAGTGACAAGGTACCCCTATGTCCATCCATTCAAATCACAAGCATTCATGCATGATCTAGTCGAATTCTATGGATAGGACTAGTTGTTACATCTAGATCACTATGCCTTGATCATAGTTTGTTGTGTTCCCACTTGAACTAGGGGTAGCTTTCTCATCTATGATTTAGTCTAACGTGAGGCATATGATTTTTATTATTTTATATTTTACTATTCTATGATTAACAATAGGTTGAAACTCAATTTATAATCAATTCAACTAATTTAATTGCTATAATAATCAACTACCCTAACATAAGTATCTAATCCCACTTCCAATCCAAATCCTAAACACATATAATGTTGTTGGGTTACCAAACATTAAGCATTGCTAGGATTACCAAGAGTAATACACATGATCAAAGTGATCGTACTTATGTGCCTAATTAATTAACATGCATGAAAATGTAGATATTAACTAAGTACATGAAAAGTAACTTGCATGGAAAATAAATCTAATCTAAGTCAAAGTGCTATAATGAATAAGAATCAATCTTGATCTTATTTCCATTCATGGAATATGTCCATGGACATTACCACTCGAATAAGACTTCATACAATTGACTCAAATCCACTCTATGGGCACTCACTAACTATTCTATAAGATTACAAAATAAAAATACAAGAGTTCAGCTACTCTATTGACAAAACCATGAAAAACTAATGTAAAACTATTGTCTAAACCATGCGTCCAAGCACTATATTTATAGGTTGGCCCATACCCCTTGATATTGAATATCCAAAATTATGTCTAGGGGCTCAATATTGGTATTTGATATGAGGGCTTCGATATCATATATCTAATAGTGGAGCCAGGTAAATCATGACTTCTCATACCCCCATGACTAAATGAAGACTTCTCCCCAAGTGAAGAAGAGGAGGAACAAGTTCCTTATAAAATACTAGGTAGGTATGGAATTATTGACTAACACTAACTACTGACTAACTCTGAGTGCCACATTACAAAATTTTATTCGAGTGGATGTATACAAAATGACAACGTGACAAAAAGACTGGACAGACTTTGAAGATTATGAAATTTGTAGAGGTCTTCAAGAATTTTCTGAAGATGATTCTTCTTATTGCTGCTAGCAGTGGCAAATTTCCAAGCTTGATTGTTATGTCAATGCTTCTCTAGGTATGCAAAACATTCTTGAAGGATGGATAAAAATTTCTTGTCATCGTCCCATGGATTTGGCAAACATGTGATGCTTGAGTTGCTATCTTATATGTGCTATGATTTGTCCATGGTCATATCCTTCATTTTCCCTCTCTTGGCTTTGTTTTTGTGCCTAGAAAAAGACCTCATTCCTTCAATGTTTCTTTTAGCATCACTTGTAGTCACCAAAGGATCAACATTAGTTGTGGTAAATTTTCCTTAATAATTAACCCTTGTCAAATCCCTTGGTTTTCCTTTAAGCACAAGGCAATTATAGCATACTATGCCCAAGGCTATGAGGTAACTAAAATCATCAAGTTATTCACATTATTTTGATCAATTACAATTAGTTACCATGATGTTCAAAACCAGGATGTTGAAAAATTTTAAAGTAGGCATCCCTAGCCCCCATGACTAATAAGTGTAACTCTAGAAGCACATAGATTTTTGAATAATTGAAATCAAAAGTCTAATTTAGAAGATGGCCAAGAAATATTAATGGATATGGAAATAAAAAAGTAGGAAAAATTAATGAAAATATGAGTAGTCCCAAAATTATGCATAAACTTAGAGAAACCATCATTGATGTTTTGGAAGATGTGAAGGTTAGTTCAAAGCCATGATTAACAGAATTTATGCAAGTGGGTCCTTCCCAAAGCAAGCTCCTACCATAATGCCATTGCATAACCACTTCTATAGATGTTTATGGGCACCTAAGAAGTTAAATGTAGACCATGCCTTTGTTCCAAACAACACATAACTACCATGGTTAGGATATTGCACTATACTACAAAAAATGAAAAGGCTCATAATTGCATGCAATAGGGAGGTGAATAATGGAATGATAAGGGATTATAGAGATTGGAATGTAAGGTACTTGACCATGTCCATAATAGGTTCTTGTAACAAGTGATTAAAATGATTAACATACCTATTGGCCCAAGTTTAAACCAAGTTCATACCATGAACAGTGACCTTGCATTGATGTGTTTCATCCTACCAACCACCATGAGTCCACAACCACCTCAAGGAATAATCATCACTCTAAAAAGAGAAGAAAAGATAAGAAGGAAGGAAGGGCCTTAGTTAGAGGGGTGCCTTCAAGCATGGGTGACATGTCTTTCTAGTCCCATAACTAGTGCTTGTAGCCCATTGTTGTGTCTAAGGGATGTGCTTTGAATTCCCATTATTATTTATTATTATTTTATGTTTTTTTTTAACTAGAACCACACCATGCAAAGACAAGGCTTCCTTTTTATTGGTCAACGAGGCAGTGATGATACATTCCAAGAGGAGTCATAAACCACATGAAGGAAGTCAAGAAGAGAACCCAACAAGTTTCCTTGAGGTCACACCCTTTGCCATTCCCACTTGGTCATTCCCTCTTTCTTCAAGGTACAATGATAATTGATTAATTTTAGTTTCATAAAAGAAGAGCCAAATTTTTTCCATGGAAAAGACCTTTTATTCATAGAACTAGAGGGATGGATAAGGTGATCTCACTGCTTTACACAATTACTTACCCAATCATCTTGATAGCATAGCACGAAAAACCCAACACATAACATTGACTTCTACATCATGACTTGGCAATTTTATTAAGAAAAACATAAAATACATTCATAAAACATAAAGAGAATGATTTGAGAAAAGAGAAAAATTATGAAGAATCAAAAAATTCCAGAATTGATAAGTAAATCAATTACTTCCATGCATCTTTGAGATAGTTTTATATTCGTATTTTCAAGCCACTAGGTGTCTTCTAGTTTAGTGGCTACCTCGTAGACTGGCTTTTGGTCACACACTTGCTCCTGAACTTTATGGTGGGCTGGTATAGGGGTTATGTTAATATTTTGAACTTTTAGCCCACAATTGCATCCTTTATCATTATTGATGATGCATGGATTCTTCTGTCTCTTCACAATGATAGGTTTATCATTTATGTCTTGTGTTGGAGTGGTGGTGATTATTGGCTTTTGCATATGATTAGGAGACATCGTTTTTATTAGGAAGGTTATTACATTAGATTGTCCTTGTGTTGGTTCAAGTGCTGTAGTAGGTCCATGAGTGTTTTGCTTTGGCTTATAGGCTCTTCTCTAGAAGGGACATTTTTGAGACTTTAGTTGAGATCTACTAGTGTTATCATTTACATGTATGTTCGTAGCACAAGTGGCATTCTCTCATTAATGTTGTGATGATGAACCTTCCTATGTCATTGGAGGTGACATATGGTGGAGGTGAGTATGGAAATATTAAGGATATGAGGCAAGGTGAGAAGTGTGAGGTGGTAATCTCATATAAGATGTTGTGGGATAATGATGTTTGGGAGAGTGGTAGTAGGGATTTAAAGTAGAGGAAGTAAAACTAGTTGGTAAAACAAGGTGTTGAAAATAATATCCATGTGGGTTTGGTTGGTAGAAAGGATAGGGCTAGTTTGGTGGTGGCCTCCCCCACGACTATGGTTGTTGCCACTATGGTTGTTGCCACTATGGTTGATGCCAGTACACAGAAGAGGAATAAGTCCCCCCCAGGATAGTACGATTGGTTTTGGGGTTGTCTAAAATTACTACACAGAAGAGGAAATCTCTTGGTCATGTGCTTTTGTACAAACTTCAGATTTAATGCCCCTACCCAATACTCATGTAGATACAACAAGACTGGGCAATCGTCCTTTAGATGATCATATATGCAAATGTTACATCAATTATCTTCATCTATGGTTAAGTCTTTAGCCTCACTTTCTTCAACCATTTTTCCTATTTGCTAATAAGTGTTTCTAGCTATTTCTTGGTTCCTTTTCCTCCTCTTTTTGTGATCACTTGATTTGCTTTGTATCACTCTCTCTATGGTTTCTATGCAAGTTTTAACTTTCTCATTCATCCCTTCTAACATATCGTCGAGCTTTGCTTCAAGCTCATTGATAAAATTTTGTATCAATAAGGTTGGTTGTAAAATCATCTTATCAAGAGCTACCTCTTTTTCCTCATCATAGATATGGACCCTTTTCTTTTGAAGAGTTGGATCCCAGTTGTTTACCTCTACATTCTCCCATTTGCATAGCTCTCCTTCTACTTTTGCCACATGCTAGATCAAATCTTAGTTTGATGGGTTCATAGCTCATATAATTAATCTAGATCATACATCCCAAGGGTCTCTCTTATTTCATTATGAAGCCCATCTATGGTATGAAAAAGTTGTCTTTCCTTAGAGAAACCATGACTTGGGCATCTATGTAGTAGCAAATAGTATCTATCCAAGGCCACATCCAAGAGTTCATGATTTTCTTGCTTCCCCTCTATTTTTTTAATTGTGAAAATCTTGTCTATGCTCATGATGATGTCTTTCATTTTTCCCTTTGGTTCGATTTCTATCTTTGTCTTGACCCTATAGTGGAGCTCTATCTCTATACCTACATTCAACTTCATTAAAACTAGACATTGAAGAGGAAGAGAAAGATGAGGAACTAGGAGAATCACCATGGCTTCTATAGTTCTCCCCATGGTCCCTTGATTTATCTTGTCTAGGTTTAGAGGAGGTCCTAAGCCTTGAGGCCCTCCTTGACCTAGGACTTACTCCATCTCCTCTAGGATTGTTTGCAGTAGTTGAATGTAGTCTTTGAGTGTAGTAAGGGTCTAAATGAGCATAGAAAACCCCTGCTTGAGGTTGTTCACTCCAATTTTCCTCGGTATATATCTTATGAGTGTTATCATCGTATGATGCATTATTGGTCCTATGTGAAGACATGATTTTTTCTAATAATGTGTGTGGCTTAAAATATTGATGTTTTCTAAGAGATAGATCATTAATACCTTTATAGTGATCATATATAATATAACTAATTTAGATAACTAGCACCATTCATGGCAATAGTGCCAATGATGAGTAGTGAGATACCCCTACACCCAACCATACGAATCACAAGCGTTCATGCACGATCTGATTGAATTCCATGGATAGGACTAGTTGTGGCATCTAGATCACTATGCCTTGATCATAGTTCATTGTCTTTCCACTTGGACTAGTGATAGCTTTATCACATATGATTTAGTCTAGAGTGAGGCATATGATTTTTATTATTTTATATTTTATTGTTCTACGATTAACAGTAGTTTGAAACTCAATTTATAATCAATTCAACTAATCGAATTGCTAATTAATAATCAACCACCCTTAACATAAGTATTCGATCCCACTTTCCATGCACATCCTAAACATATATAATGCTAGGTTACCAAACATTAAGTGTTGCTGGGATTACCAAGAGTCATACGCATGCTCGAAGCGATCGTACTTATGTGCCGAACTAATTATCATGCATGAAAATGTAAATATTAACTAAGTACATGAAAAGTAACTTACATGGAAAGTAAATCTAATCTAATTCAAAGTGCTACAATGAATAAGAATCAATCTTGATCTTATTGTCGTTCATGGAATATGTCTAGTTACATTGCCACTCAAATAAGACTCTATACAACTAACTCATATCCACTTTGTGGGCACTAACTAAGCCATTATTTGGAGACCTCTTCCCCCATGACTAAGTTTAAGGGTACTACTTAACAAACTCAATTTTTATCAATGTCACCAAATGGTTGAGGAGGTGACCGAGAATCTTTATAACATCATAGATATTGGTCTTATTAGCTGAATTTTAATGTTATGGACTTTTTCCACTTATGAATGTTTTACCTTTTCTTTATCCAAAGAAGTAAAAATTTTATTTACTTAATCTTTAGAAATACAATCCCCTTGATCATAATTCTTTAAAGATGATAGTGTAGAAGAAGATAAGCATGAATCCTTACTGATAGTTATGGTCTTTCTCTTATAAAAATAATTTCATCTATGAGGTGATGAACTTCTTGTCATCAAAGTAACATGATTATTGTAATATTGCTCAATAGTGTATGATGATGAAAAATTGAGAGTAGTACCTTACATTAAAGAACTAGACTTATTCTTATTATGACTGAATTGAAATTTCCTCTTGTAATGATACAACAGGCCATGATGTAAATTTTCTAACTTATAGTTACTATGATAGTTTTCATGAATATGGATAATATTATTAGGGCATTACTTGAGATAATTGGTTTATAGCTTATGAAGTTCCTTGGTAGGGAGGAGGATGACATAAGAAAGATTGTTGCAATATAGAGGAGCTACTCCAAGGAACCAAGTTCCAATGGTTAGATTCCATTCATTGTTAATATTATTGTGGCTAAAAAATGGATTATAAGAATAAGAAATTTAATCATGGTAAGGCCTCTTACCCTATGTTTACTTTCACCATTCTTATCTTGTGTTGTAACTACCTTCATAACTGATTTAACAACTTTTTTTTTCATAATCCTTGAGACCTAAAATCATTTTTTAATTTAATACATTCTAAACCTTATCAATAACATTATCAAGATCTACTAAAGTCTTATTGGTTCTTATGCTTTCTTACACAAGGAGTTCAAAAGCATTAGAAGGTTGAATCTTACATTCAACATTCTTCATGTCCTTCTAACATTAGGAAGATATGTTAACTTCCTCTATGTTATCATACTTATACTATTTACCTTTTAAACTAACCATATTATCTAACACAACTACAATTTGAGCCACTATCCTCTAGTAAAAATTACCAATGATATACATATCTACACTTTCATGAGTTTATGGTTGTAGTCCTTCTACCAGGTGTAATAATTGGTTATGTTTATTGAACCCATGATGTGAACACTAATTTAACATGTAATTCTACTATTCTATATCCATATCCAATCATTCATTAATACTCTACTTCCATCCTGCTATCTTCTTTCTAAGATTTATAACTTAGGTGGTGTAGGAACACCTATTTTAAGCCTCTTTTTCATTCCTACAAGTGATCGATTATAGTTTCAGGAAGTTGGGAAGACATCTTGGGGATCAAATACACATAATTTTTATAGGAGGTGTTTGACTTACAAAGAATATATCTTATCAAATAAGGAGATCTCTTATTCTATTAAGAAATGTTTCTAGGCAGATGTCTAATCTCGAATAGTAGACATTTTTGGAAAGACATCTTCCTATAATAAGAGACATCTCATCCTAATTAGAGACATCTTTCCTATCCAAGAGATGTCTCATCTAAGAGCCAAAGTTAGCAAGGACATGTATTGCCAAGCCTATATGCATCCTATATGGCTAAGGAAAGTTCCAAGTTTGAAAACATCTAAAAAAATGAGAATAAGATGAAAACAGCTGGGAATCTTCAAGTAGGTCATGGGGAAGGTTACTCTAGGGTTCTTATATTGTAATTCTTAAATATTAATGTCATGTTTAATTATTTTATGTGTGAGAGTAAGTGTACTTTTGGTAAAAGAAGAGATTACATGAGAGTGTGTGCATCTCCATGATCAATTATGTGCTTGGCCATTAAAGCTCTCTCTCTCTCTCTCTCTCTCTCTCTCTCTCTCTATGTTGACCTCAGTAATTTGTATACAAGAGATTTAGATCGATTATTCTTTGCATTAAGATCAACTATTGTATGATTGTAGAGCCTCCTACTCTACAATATTGTTAAGTGTGTAAGTGACTTGTGATGATTGTAAGTTGTGGACCCACTATAATTATAATATTTTTTGAATTTATTTAAGATAGCTAGTTTTCCTATTATCTAGCAATTGAATTTTTTTCATAAATTCTAAATTCAATGTGGGTTTGAAGGGTTAAAGAAAAATGGAGTAATCCTAATCCATTATACATAAGATTAAAATCTAACTTTAAAAGCTTTTATCATGTCTACCCAAGAGGAGATGGAATTAGATGGAAGAGCTTCATACCATGTTTTACCATAATTAGTAATTTTATGAAGAAAAATATGAAGTTTCTACTACTTACTATTTAACCTATGCAACTTACAAGTGATGAAAAATGTTTAAACATGAAGCTATGGATCATCATTCAACTATTTGCTAAATATGGGAATGTTATTCATGCCAATCTTTCTAATTCTTCTCTTCTCAATGCTTTCAAATGGAATGAAAATTACTTCATGCATTTAATCTTAGTAGGTCCATGAAAATAATGGATTATCCAAACCATCAAAAATTCATTTAAATAACAATAAGAAAAATGTGAAATGATGAAAAACTTTAGATTACTATAAGTATAGCTTAGGCTCCATGAACAAAGATGGATGGACCTTTGATGAACCACTGTTTGATGTTAACCACTATGTCAGATATGTGACATCATGGTTACGATGTCACGTACGTGACGTTGGGGTCACGACATTGCATACATGACATTGGGACCTAGATCCGATGTTGGATGTCTAATGTCAGGATATATACCCAAGGTCTATAAATACCACACCTAGGCTCTAGTTTTGAACAATTTTTGATAGTCATTTTTTAGTCATTCTTAATCAGAGTAGTGAAGCTCTTGTCGTTTAATTTCCTTAGAGTTAGAATATTTTTTGAGTGCCTGCAGAAGGAGTCTAAAGTATGTATGTATGGTTCTTTGTTCAAGCATTGATGTAACTGAGCACAGCAATGTGACGAGAATAAAACAAACTCTTTTGACAATCCTTATAGCACTAAGAATAACTTAATATTTTATTTAATGCATCTTACTTTCTTATTCTTTACTTTAATCCATTTGATTAAGCAATTTATTTCCAACAATTAATGAACATGAGCATGACCACTTTGAGCATTCATATAGTGCTTGGTAACCTAGAAATGCTTAACATTTGGTAGCCCAATAATGCTATATGTGTTCAAGATGTGTTCAAGAAAGTGGGGCAGTTACTTTTGTTAGGCTAGTTAAGCAATAGACATTAGTTTTCAATCTACTCTACCCTTATTCTTGTTGTAGGTAATTACATCCATAAAATATGAAACAACAAAAATTCATATACCTCAATTACACTTAAACCACATCCTTGAGCCTCACAAGTGTATTTGGGAAGACAACGAATGTTCTCAATGTCATTTCACTTCCTAGATAAACTAGTGTATGAGATAACTCTAGCTCCACGGAATTCAACTAGATCATGTGTAACACCTTAGTGATTCTTATTGTTGGATGTAGGGGTACCTCACCGCTCATCATTGGCACCATTGCCAGGGATCTTTTTGTTATTTTTTATGGTATCTAGGATTTAGTAAAAGTATTTAAATCGTGTCGTCCCCCGCGATATCGCGTACATGATATCACGGTGCGCCGCCAAGTCTATAAATAAGAGGCGACTCTCCCTTTTTTTTGAGTCTAGATCTAACCCTTAGGGAAACTCTGGTAGTTTTACCTCTCCAGAGATAGAATATTTTCCATGTGCCCGCAATAAGAGCTCCAAAGTGAACAGATCTTTATTCAAGCAAATATTGTACCTAAACACATATTTGTGTACAGAAATAAAGACGAACTTCTTGGATAAACCTTGCAGTGCATGGAATAGGCTAAATAGGACTTTTATTTATTGTTAT
>MNCI01035130.1:403113-424922 GCA_015680685.1 Gnetum montanum
CTAGTTAAGTGCATTCAATACAACCGCTTCGAGCACATGCGTTACGCTTGGTGATCCCAGCAACGATTAGCATTTGGTAACCAAGGTTGCATTGGTTCAAGGTGTGAATGGTAAGTGGGAACGGATGCTGACACTAGGTTAATTCAGACTTAGTTAGTTAGTTAAAGTTAGTAATTAGTCTCTTCAACCCTTCACCTCACTAGCATAGGAGATAAAACCAAAAAGACATAAAAATCATATACCTTAGACTTACTTAACCATACACCATGACAACTACAAGTAAGTCTGGGAAGATAATGAATAATTAGCCTTAAGTATTTCATAAGGCGTGTAGGCACTTAGTCTGCGGAGTTCGACCGGATCGCGCGTGTTACGCTCGTATTCGTATGGTTGAGTGTAGGGGTACCTCGCCATTCATCATTGGCGCCGTTGCCAGGGACTAAGTGTTTGTGCACTAAGTAGAACATAGAAGATCACTCACATCGTTGGGAGCTTAAACGAACCTTAGGGTTAATTAAACAAAAATTATATAATGGTTAAATAGCACACCGAATAAGACACCATGTCTTCTTCTTCTTCTCATAAGAGCATTACACCACTTAGGGATCATACAAAGAACAGTAGATAATCTAAAACACATAACCAAAATCAGCCAGTTCCTCAACAATATAGGGTGGTATATACTCATCCCAATGAATATATACCCAATTTTACTTTTATCCTTCATCAGGATGAACAGATGCACTGGCGAGACTTGCAAGGTAACATAGTGTTACCTCCAAATCGTGCAGTCTCCAACATGCTCCTCCATGCTTTGGCACAAATCGGCATGACTCAGCTATATGCTGAATATGTTGCGGCAGATTTTGACATGAGGGATTACCATCCCATAGAAGCACAATGTATAAGGGACTCAAGGCAAGAGAGCCATCATACACTGTTGAAGGGCAAAGAGGTCCCGCACATCCTAAGTGAAATCGAAGATGGTGAACCACTTATAACTGGTTCGCTATCGAAAGATGTTCCCCCTCCTAACGATAGTGAGGAGGTGGGGTATCAGAACCTATGCTCCACCACAACCCATTGGACAACATCAGCAGTGGAAATATCCATAGTCATGGGGGATGCCACGGCTGAAACATCAATACCCTTACCGACAACTCGATCCTTATGGTTACTACCTGCAGCAGCCGATTTCTCCAAGTGACTCCATGGGTCACACAACTTCCCAACGTCACTACCAAGTTCAGAAGTACTTTAGAAGGACTCCTTCTCCTCTGAGAGATGCTCCATACCCATACCATCCTCCTAATCCATCCGCACCTCTTCCACCGGTAGTTCCCATAACACCTCCTACTCCAACAATGCAAGGGGAACTTCCCACTCAACCGCAGCAACGCAATGCTATGAGAGCCATAAACATTCAACCTATTTCTAGTTCTGACAACCGTAAAAAGAGAAGACCTTTCTTTAGAACCAAAAGCCTAGAAAAGCTCTCACAACAACAAGCGGTTGAGTCTGTGATCACTCCCCCAACACATAAGGCTTCGGAGCTTCCTTCTGTCTAACAACAGAGCTTAACGCATACGATTATGTTAACACATACTGTAATCGACTGGATCAAGGTAGGCCAGCTTCCCAGGAAATTAGCTGACCCTAGAAGTCCCTTAATCTACCTCTAAGTCGTCGAGAATGAACCACATAAGGCTCTTCTTAACTCATGTTCCAGAGTCAATTTAATCTCACGAGAAATGTATCAAGCTTGAAACCTACCCCAACTCAAGAAGACTCAAGAAGAGCAACATTCAACTAGAGCTGGCAAACCAGTCCATCACCATTCCCTTGGTATTGGTGGAGGACATCGTTACCACTGTGTGGTTGGTCATACCCAGCTGATTTCCTAGTGATTGAAGTTAACAACAATGAAGGGGACTTCCCAATCATAATAGAAAGGGCATGGCTAAGCACAATAGACGCATGCCTAGGGATTCACGATCTTTCCTTGGAGATATCTAAGGTAAATATTTATGAAAATATCAAGAAGAAGAAAGTTCCATGCATTACATACAGTGATTCATCGGGTGATGACATGGAGAAATGATCAACATCTCCTCCGTGCAACAGGTGTGCCCTGAGACAAAGATGCCTGTATGTAGCAACCACACAACAAGTAGTAGACACCCCGTGGTTGACAGCTAGTCGAAAGAGCAACCGACAAATATGCATGGAATGAACTGAGGAAACAACCCATGCCAATAACGAAGGCATAGATACATTGTAATATGAGCATCATTGACTTTCACCCCTTAATCTAAGAACATCAATGGGAAGAAGTTGGGCACTTCTAAGAAATTCAAATAGGCGATCATTATTTCGGATCTCTCCCTTTCTATTCAGTCATGGGGGAGATGGCCACCTATGCTAATCATTTGGGGCCCTCAGTTCTTTTTAGTTTTTTTTTACAAGTTTTTGTTGTACACGTTTTTGTTTTCCACGTTTTTTTTACACGTTTTTATTTTACACCTTTTTGTTTTACAAATTTCTTTAACTTTTCTTATTTTTATTTTTCAACATCGTTATACTTTTTCATTTTGTGTGTGTGTGTGTAATCCACCTTGTAAGTTTGTCACCAATAAGTGTTCTTCATGATGGTATGAATTGTGTTTCTATTGATTGCTAATGTTTGGTTTTTACCTTTAAGTCATGATGTTGATACTAAGGTATGTTTCTTTTGATATGGTAGGCAATGAGTTGACTTCATCCATTCATCCACCAGTTTCTATGGTCTCTCTCGGCCTGGAAATGTACAGTCCTTTCCAATAAGAACTATAACGAATCAGTGACTGGGCATTTCTCAAACTAAGGAAGGACTCAAGGATGGAAAAGGGTGTGACTTCAAGGGAACTTGATGCATTTGTGTTGGCCATTCTCTTGGGTACTTGGATGTTTTCTTCTTGAGTTTACTTACCACTTCGATGTTACCCAATTATCGGGAAGCTGAGTAATAAAAATAACAAAGTCTCTGCATGGTGTGGTTCTCATGCATAAACACATAAAATAAAATAAAAGTGAGAATTCAAATCACACCCCTTATAGATGAAATAATCATTTGGGCTACAAGCATTGGTTATGGAACTAAAATGAAAATGTTCCCTCTAACTAAGGCCCTTCTCGCTTCCGATTCTCTCCTCCTTGTTTCGTCGGAATGGTGGTGACTCTTAGGTGAAGGCATTCTTGTTACTTCAAGGGGATGGATTGGCCAAATGCATTAATGCGAAGTCACTGGAAGTGGTTTGTTTGAGGCTGGACTTGGAATGGGATTTGCTAAGTCACATGAATCATGACACACACAAGGGGGTTGTACACCACCTTGTTCTTGGGATTCCATTCCATTCTCTTCTCTCCATCCTTCTCTCCATTATTCACCTCATTTTCGATTGTATCATTAGTGTATATTTTGGTTGACACATTATTTTCTTTTTGGTAAATTGTTGCGATTAAGACTTTAACTCTTGTTCCAAATGACATTCCCAGAGCCTACGAACTCTTTGAATGTGGGTTTGTCAGGGCATTAAGGGCATGAGCCTGCTTTGGGGAGGATCCACTGGCATTCCTATTTGGTGCATCAGTTAACTTCTTTCCCTTGAAATTTTTAAAATTAACTTTATTTTATTCATTTCCATCTTGACATCCATTTCATCGATGTTTTAGTTGTCTCTTTTTATCCATCTTTCTTATTCCTTTTTTTTCTCCATTCGATCGCTATCGAAGGTTTGCGATTAGTCATGGGGGTACAGGGCCCAATTTTTTCAATTTTCTCCTAACCCCTACACCTTTGGTAGTCATCAATATTATATCTCTAGATCCACAATTAGCCATACCACAACCTAGCCAACGGACCCTTCACCGCAGCAAGGTATCAACTGCATTGAAATTCATTTACCCTTGCTAATATAAAGATTATGTTGTGTGTGCAGATGGCAATCATACAACAAAGGATTGGATCTGGAGGGAACACTTGGAATGGAGCAGTGCTAAAGCAGCTATGCAAGGAGCAAGACTGATGACACGCTTATGGATGGACAACGAAAGACGCAATCTTGGTGTTGGAAGCAGCAAAACTTCTTTCTCTCTCTCTTTCTCAGCTGCCAATTAAGGCTTGATGTCAATGTAATAAGGTGTTCACTCTTGTTGTTATGAATACTAGTTTTGTAATGATGATCTATTCACATGTCATCCCATTAGTTCCATTTGAGTCAATAATCACATACCGTTCCAATATTTTGTAAGGAACTTGAGGACGAGTTTTTATTTAGTCATGGGGGTATGATGGGACGCGATATCGCAGTGCGCCACAAAGTCTATAAATAAGAGGTGGCTCTCCCTTATTTTCGAGTCTAGATCTAGCCCTTAGGGAAACTCTAGTAGTTTTACCTCTCCAGAGATAGAATATTTTCCATGTGCCCGCAGTAGGAGCTCCAAAGTGAACGGATCTTTATTCAAGCAAATATTGTACCTGAACACATATTTGTGTACAGAAATAAAGATGAACTTCTTGGATAAACCTTGTAATGCATGGAATAGGCTAATTAGGACTTTATTTACTGTTATTTATTGTTTATCATTTAATTGCTTTATTAGTCATTAAATCTCTCTNTGGTTCAGGGTGTGAACGGTAAGTGTGAACGGATGCTGACACTAGGTTAATTCAAACTTAGTTAGTTAGTTAAAGTTAGTAATTAGTCTCTTCAACCCTTCACCTCACTAGCATAGGAGATAAAACCAAAAAGACGTAAAAATCATATACCTCAGACTTACTTAACCATACACCATGAAAACTACAAGTAAGTCTGGGAAGACAATGAATAATTAGCCTTAAGTATTCCATAAGGCATGTAGGCACTTAGTCTGCGGAGTTCCACCACATCGCGCGTGTTACGCTCGTATTCGTATGGTTGAGTGTAGGGGTACCTCGCCACTCATCACTTGGTCTTGAGAATCTTTCAACAACAGATTAGTAGTGATGTAGAAGTCTTCATGGATGACTTCTCCACCTATAGAGCTACATTTGAGCAAGCCCTAGACCACCTTGAGCAAGTGCTAAAATGATGTGTTGAAACTTATGACTCAATTGGTAGAAAATTCATCTCATGGTCCAAGACGACATTGTATTGGGGCAAAAAATATCACAAGAAAGAATTGAGGTAAACCCTAAAAAAATAAGGGTCATCCAAGGAATAACCTATCAGCCAAAAATAGTTAAATATGTTCGATCATTCCTTGGACACACTAGCTACTACCGGTGATTCATATAGAATTTCTCTAAGATCGCAAAGCCATCGATGAAGCTAACAAAGATAGACCCTAGAATGTGAAAAAGCATTCCAACAACTGAAAAAAAAAAGCTTGTGGAAACTTCAATTCTACAAGTACCTAACTAGTCCAAACCATTTCATATTATGATAGATGCATCAAATTATGCTTTTGGAGTAGTGCTAATATAGTTAGATGACAAGAAATGACCATGATACATCCACTACCCGAGCTAAAGCATTGTGGGTGCACAACTGAACTACACCACCATAGAGAAAGAATTGATAGTTGTGGTGTTTGCTATAGAAAGGTGTTTGTGCATATAGACCATAGTGCCATCCGCTTCCTAATGAACAAGCCAATGATGAGCCCTCATGTCATACAATGGCTAATGATCTTGCAAGAATTTGATCGTATAATGGTAGATTGAAAGGGCACTGAAAATGTGGTCACTGATCACTTGTCTTAGTTGTGATGGGATGACAAAGAGGAAGAAATCCCATTATCTAACTCTTTTTTGGGGCTATAACTAAACAAATGCCCAATCAGCTAAAATGGCATGATAGCATTCTCACCTATCTTCTCACTTAGGAGATGCCACAAGGGTTGGACCACGAAAAGAAACAATAGTTTCTTCACCAGGTAAAGCACTTCATGGAGATCAATAGACATCTCTATAAGGTGTGCATTTATGTCTTGGTTCATTGGTGTGTTCCTAATGCTGATCAACTACATGTTCTCCAAGATGCTCATGAAGGTCCTTGTGGAGGACACTATGTTGGAAGATGCACAACCATTAAAATCCTGAAAGTAAGGTACTATTGGCCAACACTCTTCAGGGATGCTCACCATTTCATCTACTCTTGTGAATAATGCCACTTAGATGGTGGAATGACTACTTGAATGGAGGGACCTCAACAATGGATTCAACCACTAGAACCATTCGACATTTGGAACATTGACTTCATGGGTTCCATCATGCCCATGTCAAATGAAAAGGTATACATCATAGTCACTATTGACTATTGTACGAAATGGGTAAAAGCAACCATCATCAACTATACATCCTTTACAGCTGCTTGGTTTGTATAATAAAATGTTGTAAATAGGTTTGGTATGCCACATACATTAATTTCTAACAATGGAACTCATTTTACAAGCACTACTTTTCAAAATCTCATGCAACACTTGGGGGTTAAACACAAACTCACAACACCTTACCATCCCTAAGCTAATGGTATAGCTAAGGTTACCAATAGGGAAATCATAAGAATACTAACAAGAACTATTAGCAAGTATAGGAAGGACAAGAGAACAAAACTCAACGATGCCCTTTGGGCCTACCACTCAACTTGGAAACTTCCTATAGGCTACTCTCCCTATGAGCTTGTGTATGGCAAACTACCAATACTTCCTATTCAATTTGAACTCTATACACTTTCAATGGCTTGTGACCTTGACCTTGACTTAAGTCTAGCCCAAAAAGAAAGACTAATGAATCTCAACCTACTAGACAAAAATCAATTAGTAGCGTTATCATCTAACAAGTTGCACAAAGCCTATAACAAAAAGCATCATGACCTAAAAATTAGAAAAGTCAAATTTCAACTAGGAGATAAGGTTCTCTATTGAAATTCTACACACATACCTTAATGAACTAAATTCCAAATGTTATGGAAAGGACCTTATATTATTTACAAGACTTTTCCTTCTAGGTCCATGATGATCTATAAACCTAAGAGCCCAAACAAGAAACAGCTGGTCAACATCCAACAAATTAAACCTTTCCATGAGCATATGCTAGCTAACAAAAAAAGCACCATATCTGATGGACAACCATGCCCCATATTTTGGATCTCCTCCTCTCAACTTAGTCATGGGGGAGATGGCCACTCATGCTAATTATACAAGCAGCTCAATTTTTCAAAATTTTTTGTTTTACACATTATTTCCTTTACATCTTTTTTTTTATTTTATTAATCATTTCTAATTTTTGTTTTACACCATTGTTATTACATTTGCTATTTCTTGAATATTTTACACTTTTTGTTATATTTCTTTTATTTGGTATCATTTTCTAACCTTGTGTTAATAAGTGCCAAGTACAATGATAATGTGTTACTTGATGGTGGTATGTATTATTTTATTTGATTATTGGAGTCTATTTTCTAGCTTTGAATTACATTACGAATAATTAGGACATGGTTTCTTTTTCATGTAATAGGTAGTGAGTCCACAACATCCACCCATCCATAAATTCTATGGTTTTCCTTGTTTTGGAAACATGCAATCCCATTTTCATTAATAAAACTTTAATAAATTTGTGACTTTGATAGTTTCCAAAATTGGAAAGGATTCAAAGGTTTGAACAAGGTGTGGCTTCAAGGGGATCCGATATTCTTTGTGCTTTTCTATTTGCCTGGGTGCATTTGTGTTACCATGAATTTCTTACCATTCCATGCCAATCAATAAAGGAATTTGAATAAGTCCTTGCATGGTGTGGTTCTCATCGAAAAAAAATGATGAGAATTCAAAACACATCCCTTGGACAAAATAAATACATACATCCTCGCATGGTGTGGTTCTCATCAAGAAAAAAAATAGAACAATGAGAATTCAAAGCACATCCCTTGGACAAAATAAATGCATGTGTCTTTGCATGGTGTGGTTCCCATTTCAAAAAATATATATAATAAAAAATAAAAAAAATGGGAATTCAAAGCACATCGCTTAGACAGAAGAAACGGGCTACAAGCACTAGTTATGGGACTAGACAGAATAAATGGGCTACAAGCACTACTTATGGGACTAGTCTCCTTTAACTAAGGCCTTTCCTCACTTCCTACTTCTTCTCTAATTTGGAATGGTGGTTGTTCTATGGGAACACTCTTATGTCTTAGGGGATGGATTGGTCTTAGAATGTCAATGTGAAGTCATTGAAAGTGGTTGGTTTTGATTTGGACTAAGGATGGATTCTATCAAGTTATTTAACCACAAAATCCACAAGGGACTTCATGTGACCACAATTAGGAACTTCATTCCTCTCTCTCTCTCTCATCCATCTATGCTTTCCATGTCTCACCTTACTTCCAGTTTCATGTATTGGTTCGATGTCCTGGTTTGATGTGTCAAAATTCTTAGTTAGTTTCTTTTGGGTTTTTTTACTTAACTACTGTAACCATTAATCATCCACGGAGCCCATGGACTCTTTGGTTTGAAGTTATGTAAGGGCATAAAAGAACCCACTTGAATATCTTGTGGTTGGGTTAGTTAAGTTCTTTGCCCTTAGACATTTTTACAATCAAATTCTTTTTGTTTACCCCATTAATGACATCCAATTGTACACATCTTAATAATAATTTTCAATGAATCCTTCTTTTCATTATTGTGAATTCTTATATCCTCTTCAAATATTTCCTTATATTAAACTTCTTCAATTTAATGGATCACTTAATTTAATTAACCCTATTTATCAACCTTCCTACTAACACTACTCAAGAAACCAATCAACCATAATCACAACCTAGCCGAGTGTAGCCACTGATGACACAAGGCATTTAATAGTTATGTGTTACACATTGCATACTAATTCATAATTTTGTTCTAATTGCAGTGGGAAGCATGGACTAGAAGTGGGACTATCTTCACCAAGGATGATGCAGTAGTACCACACAATGAGGACTGTTCATGACTATTGGATCTCTTCTCTCTCTCTCTCTCTCTCTCTTTCTTTTGCTACTAAAGAGGTGTTGGATGTCAATGTTATTTATGGTATTCACCTCTCTTATCATGAACACCTAATGTCGTAAAAATATTGTAATTCTATACACTTGGACACTCAAAGTCTATCTATTTTATCTGAGTCAATTTATAATGTTTGTCAATAATCCCATACCTACCCAATATGTGTTCTAAAGAACTTGTCCTCATCCTCTTCACTTGAGTACAAGCTTTC
Organism: Gnetum montanum; assembly: GCA_015680685.1. Lineage (NCBI taxonomy): Eukaryota > Viridiplantae > Streptophyta > Gnetopsida > Gnetales > Gnetaceae > Gnetum > Gnetum montanum. The sequence goes on from MNCI01035130.1 coordinate 412,382, forward strand.
ATTCAATTGTGGGGATATGATGAAACACTGCTTGATATCAACCATGACATTGGGTACACGACGTCAAGGCCATGTTGTTGCGTACATGATTTTAAGGCCTGGATCTAACATCGGATGTCCAACATTAGGGCGTATACCCCAAGTCTATAAATACTATGCCTGGGCTCCAGTTTTAAATAGTTTTTGATAGTCAATTTTTAGTCATTCTCAGTCAGAGTAGTAAAGCTCTTACTGTTTATTTTCCTTAGAGTTAGAATAATTTCTGAGTGCCTACAGAAGGAGTCTAAAGTGTGTACAGTTCTTTGTTCAAGCACTGATGTACTTGAGCATAGCAGTGTGATGAGAATAAAATAAACTCTTTTGAAAATCCTTGCAACACTGAGAATAGCTTAATATTTTATTTAATGCATCTTAGTTTCTTGTTCTTTACTTTAATGCATTTGATTAAGCAATTTATTTCTAGCAGTTAATGAACATGAGCAAGACCACTTCAAGCATTCATATAGTACTTGGTAACCTAGCAACACTTAACATTTGGTAGCCCAGTAGTGCTATATGTATTCAAGATGTATTCAAGAAAGTGGGGTGGTTACTTGTGTTAGGCTAGTTAGGCAATAGATATTAATTTTCAATTTACTCTATCCTTATTCTTGTTGTAGGTGATTACATCCATAAAATATAAAATGACAAAAATTTGTATACCTCAATTACACGTAAACCACACCCTTGAGCCTCACAAGTGTAGTTGGGAAGACAACAAACATTCTCAACATCATTTCACTTTCTAAAGAAACTAATGTATGAGATAACTATAGGTCCACAATATTTGATTGAATCATGTGTAACACCTTAGTGATTTGTATGGTTGGGCATAGGGGTACCTTGCGACTCATCATCCTTCTTACCCTAAACTCGTTCATGTAGTAGTAATAAAAGTCTATATGAGAAGGTCCTACCTACTTCTTAGCATGTATGCACTCAAACTCTTGGTTTGCAATCATATCACAAAGCTCTTATTTCTCATGAGCAACATATTATAATTGTTGAGGTGACATGAATTCATAATTTTCCAAATCATTAATGCATCCTTGATTGAACAAAGCCTCCTCAAATATGATAGGTATAGCTACCTCAATTTCTTTACAAATTTTTTCATATGCATTACATCATCATCCCAATTTTTCTTAATGAAATTTCACCAAAATAGGAGGTGCTACTTATTTCGCCATGTTTTTTAAAGTAATTTAGGCTAATTAAGACTTCTACTTCAAACCATTTTCATTGTTTAATTTAGCCATAATTACTTCAATCCTTTATATTCTATAAAATCAGCATTAAAAAAGAAAAATTATGAATGTATAACTAAAATAAACAATTCGCAAATTTCTTACTTAGCAATTACACTAATGATAAGGACCCTCTTTGCTAAGAACACAAGAGGTTTATCAATGATACACATAGTGAACCAATCATAAATACCAAAGACAACAGGAATAAATGACAATATTTTCAAGGTTTACTTGTGTATATTGATATGTTTCATTAATAAAAATATTATAATTCATATGATACAAGTGAAGAAACCCGTGTTGCCATGGTAGGAAAGTCATATTTTTATAATTTTTTATATATTTTATAAATGTAAATAATAAAAATATAATTAAAAAATCATTACAATCCCTTAAGGAAAAAGTGTAACATTTACATATGGAAAAAAAATAAAACAAATATTCATGTTACAATCCCTTATTGGATAGGTGCAACATGAAAATCAAGCACACATACAAACTATGTCACAAGCTCTTATGGGATAGGTGAGACATTAATACACAAAGCAATAAAATCTCCTCTATCACACCTTCAATAGCCTAACAGCATTCCATACAAGTATGATCTCCTTGAGCAAAGCAAAATTATCATAAAGCTTCATTGAAACTACATTAATTTATTTAAAGGAATTAAAATAATTATAATTTAAAAATTTTAAAAATAAATTCATCAATGAGATGTCCTCATTAGTTTCAATAAACTAAAATTGAAAAATTTAGGAAATCAAAATTATCGTTATTTATTGTGCAAACACCTAACTCTACATCAACCAAATGTTTCTAAGTTGTAAAAGCATGGCAACACTTCAACAAAGTCTCACTACATAATGAAGTAATGTCTCAAAAATAACAAAGAAAATAAATTGTGCACTTACCCAAGGGAGAAGGAAAAGCTCTTCTATAAAAAAATTAAAATTTAAATATCCTTTTGAGAAATTCCTCTTGGGTATTTATAATTTTCAAGTTTGTAACTAAAGTGGTGCAATATCACACTAGGTGAGGTTATGCACCAATTATAAATCATCATACTTTTAAAACAAATCCAAACTATAGGATTAAGTATACATAATAAATCCATGCATCTTGGCTTACATTTAGATACAAAACTATCACTACATGTCTCATCACTTTGCTTAACTCCTATTCTTAAACTTTTTGCAAAAAAATATTATATGCTTAATGGATAGGAAAATAAATTAACCTTTTTTACTTGAGGGGTTTCAAATCCTCTTGCATTTGAATGAAGAGAGCCCAAAGAAGCCAAGAAAAAGCCTTAAAAAAACATGAAATGATTAGTGTCTTAGTTCTATGAAGATGAACATTTAGGATTGGAAACATAATTTTTGTATACTTTATATTTTTGTAAAATAAACAACTCATATAAATTTAATTTAAGCTATCTAGGCCATATAATTATTTTTATAAATAAATAATAAAATATGAGAATTTTAAAATTTCCATATTTTCCATATTATCTAATACATTGAAAATATCATTTTTCATTTTGGTATGCACTATAAATTTGATGGAAATGTATTATTATATTATTATATTAAATAATATTATTATTTTAATCCTAAACATATTATTCATTTAATATGACTCAAATATAAATAACTTTAATTCTAGAAGGATTTTTTTTTGAAATGAACAAGTGTCATTGGGATTCTATTATTATATTATTATATTAAATAATATTATTATTTTAATCTTAAACATATTTTTCATTTAATACAACTCAAATATAAATAACTGTAATTCTAGAAGTTTTTTTTTTTTTTGAAATGCAACAAGTGTCATTGGGATTCTATTCTTGTGTACTTTCCAATAATGCAGTTTGTTTTATTTTTGACATTTACTTTTTAATGATTATATTAGTTTCTTATTTTCTTATATTTATGTTTATTTAATTGTCAATGCAAGTAGTATGAAATTTTTTATTCCATGTACTTCTATATTCTTTATGGTCTTGAGCAACAATTTTTATTAATTAAACAATTAATTTCTTAGTTAGATCAAGGTTAAAACCAAATCCTTGGGCATCATAGTATTTTCATTAATTAATTATAAGCTATTATAGGTAAATAATAGGAGTGTTACACATTATCACTAGCAATGGTACCAAATGATAAGTGGCAAGCATGCCCAATACCTAATCATACAAGTCTACCAATATGGCAGTAGATTGTATTGTATTCTGTGGATGAGATAGATGGAACATTTAGCATAATAGTGGTGATTGTATAAAATTATCGTCTTAGTCATTCCCATAATGGGCTCAATTTATATGGTTAAGTATAATTAAGGCATATAATAATGATGTTGTAATAGCCTATATTTATTATAGATAGAAATTTTCTTAAAACAGCATCCTAAACTAGCTTAAGGATGATGAGCATCCAATCTATTAATCTTGTATCATATTCATGGATTTACAAATTAACCACTAGGTTACCAAGCTAACCAAACAATGGGTAAACTAAGTTAGCTAACTATTGGAATAATTAAATTGATTCATATTTAATGTTTCTAGTTTCAGTGAACTCATTTTACTATAGCTAATGTACATGGAAATATAAACATTATGCTAATTAATAATAATAATTTGTAACTAAAAGTAAAATACATAAAATATAAATGTATTGTAAGTTAGAATACTACAATGAGAAAAAATTAGTCTTGATCTTTGTTTCTAGTTATGGTCACATCCAAGTACAGCTACTCAAATAAAAACTCCATAGAATAAACTCAATCACATGTTGCAAGCACTCACTGATTGCTACAAATAATCATAAGACCTTCATTATAACTACTAAAAATATGACATTAGGGAGCAAGTTCAATCCCCTAATTAATCACCTTCAAATACTAAACCTAGATATTATGCAAAGATAAAACATTTTACAAGAAGACAAAATAACTAGCTATCTATAATTAATTGATTAGAAGATTACAATAGGATTCTCAAAACCCACAACATCCAAAACTTCACACTCAAATGATATTGTAGAGCATGAAGCTTTACAATCACACAATGGTTGTTCTTAATGCAAGACAAAATCAATAGAGAAATTCCACCATAACCCAGAAATGATATCTTAACTTACAAGCAAGACTAGAATACATAGGTCTAGGCAATTGACCTTGGAGCTACAACCTCTATGCACTCACTCAATGTATTCTCCGATACCTTGCCCAAGCTCTCCCCACTCAATACCTCTAACTAAGAAATCTCATCTCACATCTCTTTATTTTTCTACAAGCATGAACAATCAATATTTATTGATAATAAGGAGATAAGAAGACTAGAAACCTTCCCTCAACTCAACTTGAGGCTCTTCAGATGTTTCTATAGTCTTCTCACCTTCTCCTTAGTTATTTCCATTCTTTTCTAATTTACCCTAACTATTTCCTAAATTATGATGGACGATTTGAAAATTTTTCCAAGCTATACAGATCATCTTTGATCTTGGGAAGACATCTCTTATCAAAACTAGCTTTTAAAGAAGATGTCTCCTATTTTGGCAAGACGTCTCCTCCTAGCAAGAGATGTGTCATGGGTAAGATGGCTTTCCTCCTACAACATGCCTTTCTCAAAAATATTGCACTCCCAACAAGATGTTTTCTCTAACCTCAAGACATCTTCTATTAATCCAAAGTCTTATCCAAGACATCTTTTTTGACTCCAAGATGTCTTCTTCAAGCCCAAAACTTGCAAACACAAATGTAGGGAAGAAATAAAGAAGATCAAAAGAGGTGTCCCTACACCACATTAATCTATCTTAACTTGCAAATATATATATACACACAAAATTAGTAAATGTATCTATGCATATACATCACTAAGAAGTTAGAAGTTTTGATGTTTATCAATCAGATAGTAATATGTTCAGTGATTAAGGGCATCTAATACCACCTATGATGGAGTTATTCTCGAAGGATCAACTAACACTACCTAGAGTTCTCAAAAATGTTATATAGGAGCATGGACTCTATATGAAATTCATTTTTGAACTTATTAACAGCTTATACTCATCACAAGCTATTAGTAGGAAATTAGTATGCAATATATGAAAACCACAAAACAAATAAATAAATATATAGGTATTGTCACCTAAAAATTTGCATAAGTTTAATTATTTAGTTTAATTCTTTAATTTTTCCAAATGCATTTCAATAAGTTAGTTCTAATTTTTAATAACTAAATAATAGCATTATAGTATGGTAGTAGTTATTGTTGTTATTATTCTACATAGATAAATGCAATCTACTTGCTAAAGAATTTTGTTAAATTTTTGTATCCTTTACTTTTGCTAATAATGGAGCTTACTCATATATCCTTTGTACATTTTATGATTAAATGTTAAAATCCAATTACCCTTGAAAGTTTTTCTTTTTGTCGGTTATCATGTCATTCCAAGCATTTGGCTATGTCTATTTTATTCTTTATCATGCACATTTAGTTATGCATATTTTATTCTTATTATATATGTGTGATTATATAATAATCTATTCATGGATCATTTTGGATCCTAACCCTACTCAAGCCATATCGTCTATTACCTTTTATTATTAAACTAGAATTATGATTTTATTTTTAATTATAATTTATTATTTCATAAATCAAATTTTTTTAAGGAAGTACATTAATATGATGTACTAGCTAAAATATAACCTTACTAATTTGTTTAGAATATTTAAAAACATTAGTTTTGATTCTTGGTTCACTAGAATTAGAGTTATAGTTCTTGACATACACATTTTTATTTTGCTAAAAATTTCATAAAGTTTTAGAATTTGAACTAAGTGACTATGATGAGTGACGTTGAATCATGTTTTTAATATGTAGATGAGTAGTGCACTTAATAAGAATTTTGTAGATTCAAACAAAATATTATTTGAAACTTGTATGCAACTATTATGAGTCATTGAACCTTAAGAGTATTAGCAGGGCGGAAAAGAAAAGAAATAAACTTATGAAAAGTTTTATGTATGTATATATAATTAAAAGCAAGTTAGTCATGTCACATAAGGCATATCTTTCTCACCATCTCTTTCTTCCCTCTGCATTAGGAGTTTTTTGTTCCTTTTTTAAATAAAGAAACCATCTTCTATATAGTGTCTTCATTTTAAATCCAATTCCAACCAAGTTTCTTCTATTTTAAGATTGTTTCCTCCATTTCTAAATACATATCAAGCCCATGTATCATGCTACATTTGATTATTCTACTTATAAATAGATTGTGGCCTTTGGTACATCTCATTTTAATTCATGGAAGGTTTCTAGTGCATTGATTAGGACAAAATGAAAATATATGATGTGCATTTTGGGCAAAAAAGAATGCCAATAACAAGATTTTAAAAGACTCTACAATACTATAAGAAAATTATTTTACTTTCTTTTTTATGTATTTATTCTATTTTATTATGGATTTTCCATTCATCCTTTCTAGTTCATGATTCTTCATTATTCTTTTATAATTTTAATGATTATGTCAAAATGGCCAAATTTTTGTTAGTTTATTCTTTTTTTAGATAGACCATTGTATTGTAATTTTATCCAAATCAATTTTAGTCTTTTGGTAAATTTTTATATTGCATGAGACTTTTGTCTAACTTGTTTTTTTATATTTTATGATTATTTTAGAATAATCTTTGACATGGATAGGATTTTTTAGAAATTTTGTAGAATTTTAGCTATTATGAAATTTTGGCTATTTTGAAAAATTTTTATATTTGAGATATAATAAAATAATATATACGTGACCAAGTTTACTTAGCTGATAATGGGAGTTGAAAGTCTTTTAGATACTCTCATCTACATGTAATAGTGGAGTATTCCTTAGTGGGATCCATCCTATGGGAACAAGGATTTAGATAGCTTTCCTACCTTGGATTTTGATTTGTATGTTCATGTGAGGGTAAGAAGCTAGCTAAGACCATGGCACTAAATAGTTGAGTTTAGTGGTGTGCAGTGAAACATAGTCAAGACCTATCCTTCTGATGATACATGTGCATTAGCTAGTATTAAGACTATTGCCAAGATTTGGCCATGAGTGACTCATTTGGGATCACAATGATTATCCAATGTTAGTAATGAGGTTATTCCAAAACCTATCGATATATTCTTTTCGTAGTGGGGATAGCCAAGACCTAGTCTTCAAAGATTCCTATATAAAATATATATACGGATTTTTGTTTGAAAATTTTGAACATATTTGGACATTAACTAATTAATAGGATAGTTCAATGTTAGTAGTGAGATTATTCCAAGGCATGTCAGTATATGTCTTTTGTAGTAAGGGTAACCAAGACCTAGCCTTTGGAGATTCCTTACTAAATATAAAATATTTGGATTTTTGACTTTTTGGAAAATTTGTAATATTTTTGAACATCAAATTTTTTTTGAATATTTAATTAGACATATTTGTCTAGTCTTTATCTTAAGACTTTTGGTCCAATACTTTCATGCTTCATAAATAGGGAAAAATAACCTTTCTTATTTGACGGGTTCTAACTCCTGCATTTCAATGTAGAGAGCCCAAAGTAGTTAGGGAAACATTGGAAGAGGGACATAGATTAAAAGATGGATCTTTTGGACTTAAAAAATAATCATTGTATATTTTGTATTTTTGTAAATTAGAAATGTTATACACTTTTTGGATATTTGAGTCATGCATCTATTTTTGTGAATAAATAAGAAAGTATGAAGTTATGAAATCATTGTTTGTGCCATTTAGATCATTATATTCCTAGGATCATTTTTCATTTTGATGTGAGCTTTATGTTTAGGAAAAATAATAATATTTTATTATATATCAATATTTATTAATTATTATTATTATTATTTAATTTCATAAAATTCAAATGTGAATATCTTTATTTCTAGATGTCCAAATAAGATGAAAAAAGTACTATTATAATCATTATTTTTCATACTTTTAATGGTGCAACTAGTTAAGTTGTTCCAAATTTATATTTTTGTGGTTATGATAATTTCCATTTTTTTTGTAAATAAATTATATTAAATTATTTATGCAAGTAATCAACACTTTTGTTATGTTGAGCTCCTCTACTACATTTATGCTTCTAATTAATAATTTTTATTTATTTTACAACTTATACCTAAATTACAAAATCAAGATTAAATCTCAATCCTTGGGGTTTCATAGCATTTTTATTAATGATTTATAACATTTTACAAATAATTAATTGGGGCTTTTTTAACTAAGAGGCTAACTACCAATCATAGATCGATAACACTAAATAATATTTCATCCATAACACTCCAAGGAGAGCTTATCAATAACACTAAATAATACTTCATCCATAATACCAATATATTTATTCCAAGAAATCTATGGCTTCTATGCTTATGTTTTCTTATTACACTACACAAGGAATAAAATTTCAAAGGGCATAGGAGTATGTATGAAAATAAAAATCGATGAAAATTCAAAATATTTTGTAGCACAAGATTTAGTACCAAACTTGGAATTAGTGAATTCAATGTACAAGGAATAAAATTCAAAAAGGCATGAGAATATGTATGGAAACAACAATTCATGAAAACTCAAAATATTTTGTAGCATAAGATTTAGCACCAAACTTGGAATTAGTTATTCGTCTCATTATGCAGTCATAGCTATCCATCCAAAATTGTTAGAGAATACATAGAATTTGGTAAAATGGTAACTTGGATAATTTTTAATACGATAGATGAACTAAACTCAAACTTTGTTTTTGCAAGATTTTCTTTGCCAAAATGAAGGTATATATATTAAGTATATAACTAAGCTAGTACAATAAGCCATACAAGTGAAAAGCATGATGGCATAAGCTAAGTGCATAGGTAAGCCTAAATCAGTAAAATACATTAATGCTAAGATACATTTTCTAGATTGGAAAAATATTAAGACACATATCCTCATCATGTTTATAAGGAATCAAGACACAAATTTCTCTAGATTGATGGTTAAGATAGCATGGAATCGTAGTTAAACTTTCATACATCTTTGAATTCCACATTAGAAGGGATAGCTTTTGACCTACTAATAAGATGTACTCTTTAAACAAGCACTTTCCCAATGTTAAATGTTTTAATCTAATCACTCTTTCCTCAATTCCAAAACTAAGACATATCTTAAACTAGTAAAATCTTAACACATCAACCTAATTCTATCATTGAATCTACATATCACTCCATGAGTAATGTCCTTTGTGTTGATGTAATTAAAGATAAAATTTATGAAGATGTGAATGTAAGTTGGCTAATTACAAATGGTAGTATTTTTTCCTTAAATCACTTGATAGAGGATAACTTTGAATATCTACTAATGCCTTTTCCATGATACATTGCAGTTATTTTTTCAAGTTTTTGTTGATAAAGAACTTTCTTTAGATGTTAACTATTGATTATCCAATGGCATAAATTATTTTTAACTATGTTAGAGACCTTTTGAATTCATTACACTAGTCTAGTTTCAATAATATTTTGCAAAATGCTTGTAGATTGAGATTGAACTATAACATATCAAGGTTAATGTTATTATTATTAATTATTTATATTATGATTCTTTTAGGTAACTAAATACTTTTAATTTGGAATTTAGTTATTCATGGGATGGAAAAAGCTAGATCATTTGATTGCTTACTGATGAGTCATGATTTTGTCAACTCCAATATCAAAGCCTCAATATCAGATATGTGATATCAAGTCCCAAGAAATGATGTTGAATATCTGATATTGTCTCTTCCATGCTAGCCTATAAATACAACACTTGGGTGGATGGTTGGGATATAGTTGGTTGATATATTTTAGATAGCTTTTTTATAGATTTTTTATTTCTAGTTCTATTGTTTTCTAGTGCATGCTTGTAGTATGATGTTTGTGATTGTATGACATCCTTATTCGAGTGTGATGTACTTGGACACATCACATGATTGGAAATAAAGATCGAGATTACTTTCATCATTATAACATCCACTTAGATTTATTATTTCTTTTAATTGTTTAAATGTTTACTATTTTCCTTAGTTAATGTTTCCATTTATTACTCTTTATGATTCCTATCATTAGACAGAATGAGTACAACTAATCACAAGCACTTAAGTGTAATTTCTTGGTAACTCAGCAGTGTATCATTTGGTAAGCCCAATGACATATGCTTTGAAATTCCAATAGTAGTTACATGAAGTCCAAGGCATGGCTTGATGATTAGGAATGAATACTTATCACACGTAGGCTAGTTTATATTTTGCTTTCCACTATTAATTATCCTAATTAATTTATCTCTTTATTATCATTAGGAGTAACATAGGGCTAGACAATGTCAATCATATGTCTCACTTTGGACCAAACCATACAAGACAAAGCTACCACTAGTCCAAGTGGGAAGATAGCGAACTATGATCAAGGTATGACGATTTAGATACAAAACTTGTTCCATCCATGGAATTCAACGGGGTCATGCATGAATGCTTGTGAATCATATGGTTGGGCATAGGGGTACCTAGCCACTCATCATTGGTGTTGTTGCTGGGAATGGTGCTAGTTATCTAGATTAGTTATATTATACATGATCAATGTAAAGCACATTAATGATATATCTTTTAGAAAATATTAAATCACATACATTACTTATTAAAAACAATGTCTCTTTTACAAGGAAGTGATAATGCATTGTATGATAAGAACATTCATTAAAGAATTAACAAGATATATGTTGAAGAAAATTAGAGTAACCAACCTCATGTAGGGATTTCATACGTTCATGACCATCCTGACAACACTCAAAAACTACATTTACCTAAGGTAGACAACCTTGGAGGAGATGAAGTAAGTCTTGGATCAGAGAAGGCCTCAAGGCCTAGGACCTCCTCAAAACCTAGAAAAGATAAATCAAGGGACTCTAGGGAACATCATAGATGCCATGGAAATCCTTCCAGTTTCTCATCTTCCTCTTCCTCTTCCTCTTCAACATCTAGTTCTAACAAACATGAATGTAGGTATAGAGACCAAGCTCATCATGGACATCAAAATAAAAATGAAAATAAAAATCAAACCCATTGGAGAAATCAAAGATGTCAAAATGAACATAGACAAAATCATCACAATCAAACAAATAGAAATAGAAATTTTCATCACAACATGTCAAATGACGATGAACCCTTGTTTTCCGTTAAGAGCTTAATATAGATCACAAAGGTAGTTAAGATACTCCACAGTTATCGTAGGGCAAGTTGCCCACCTAGGTTTGATATAAACAACTTCCCTAAATTCATGGGAGGCTACGATTTAGATTCACAACATCATATACAATCCTTTCAAGATGCATGTGCCTTCTACAACATTGAAAGTAGGTGGCAAAAGCTAAAGCTCTTTCCCAAGACACTAGTTAATAGAGCTGAAGTGTAGTATAGATTGTTAAAACCAAATTCAATCCTATGGTGGCCCACAATGTTGGAACTCTTCAATGAGAAATACCAAACCTACATGAGCATGTCCAACCTAAGGAGACAGATCCAAGGATGGAGACAAGAATAACATGAACCTTGGACATGGCCTTAGATAGATATTATTCCCTACTGAATAGATGCCCAATCCATGATTTCTCCAAGGAAAGGAAACTTTTCCACATCATAGATAGGCTTCATAATGAAACAAGGAAGATCCTTAGGATGTATGTCCTAGGTCAATTATACTAGCTATGAATCCATCAGATTTGAGAGCTAATCGAGCGTATGGCAAAAGAAGAAGGAGAGACATGAAAATGGTAGAATGTTGAGAAATATCACTAGGATCCAACTCTTTAAAAGAAGCAGGTCCGTATCTATGGTAAGGAGAAAGAGACCACTCTTGATAAGGTGATTCCATAATGATCCTTGTTGATATAATAATCTATTGATGAACTTGAAGAAAAGTCTGATAGGATGTCAAAGTGGATATACGAAAAATTTACAACTTTCGTAGAGACTGTAGAAGAGAAGGTAATGCAAAATGAACTAGGCAATCACAATAAACGGAGGAAGTAAAACCAAGAAATAGCTAGGAACACTTATTGGCAAATAGGGAAAATGACTAAAGAAAGTGAGGCTATAGACTCAATCACAAATGAAGAGGACGGATGTGACCTATGCATATATGACCATCTGAAATGATATTATCCAATTGTGTCACATCTACATGAGTATTGGGCTTCAGCATTAAATCC